>JARJHM010000916.1:0-110570 GCA_033356055.1 Carex pumila
GATTACCGGACTCAAATACTTCCCTCTTAGATGCGTTAAACCTCAACTTTCGCATTTTGGCCTAATTTATCTAAGTTACTTGTTGGTTTACTAAAAGTATCCAAGGACTTTCGCCTCAAGGAAAGTTTCGCCTTTCGGGTACTCCTTGGTTTTACCCTACTTCATATACTTTATTCGGTTGGATTAAATGTCATAGACTTGGCTCCTAACACATAGATGTGCGCATTCATCTAGAGGGATGACTAATCAATTCAAGCAAGCACAAATAAAGCAATCGAAATACTACTCAACAAAGTAAAAACAAAGCATTCAACACAAAATCCAAATAGCATGCAACAAAACCAAACTAGAAACTACATCTTAGCCCTAGAAACAAAGTAAATTAGCTACTCATGTTCACAAGATAACACAAATAACAAGAGATAAAAGAGTTCATGACAAAACAGTGGAAAATCCGAAGATCTGTCGCAAAACTCGCGTTTTTCCCCTCTCTTCCTCTTTTCCTCCTCTTGTCTTTTGCTCCAAGAAAGAATGATTCAGTTCCAATCCAGAATCCCCCCTTTTTTTGGTGAGGAATATCTCCTTTAATGCCCCAGATCGCGCCTCCAGAGGTTTCCTTTTCGGCCTCCTTAAATTATGCTCATTTCATATTCCAGCTGGATTTTCCGAATTAGCGCCCTATGGGCCGTAGGGGACCCCATACGGGCCGTATGCCTGTGCTTTGTCTTGGAGAATTTCTGCCTCTGTTGTGGAATCTTCTGTGTGGTTGGGCAGATCTTGTACGGCCCGCACAGAATGTCGTACGGGCCGTATGAAAAGTTGTCAGATTCAGTTTTTCGCCATTTTTCCTGCAAAATACCAAACAAAGCATAGCAGTACCACATTTCATAGTAAAACTCCACATTTATAGGCCTTAAAGCACAGGTTTCAATGTAAATCAGGGCTGTAAATTAGATATAATATGGAGATATCACTCCATTAGCGAAATAAATCGGTTCCCAATCTAATCCGCTTCTAGATAAAATAAAAAATTCCCAGATCGTGTCGACGACCTCTGCCACCCGAATCACCTCTACCTCACCAGCCTCCGTCTGCGTGCTTCCTCTACTCACCACCTCTTTTTGGCATTATAGGTACTAATACTTTGTTACATTTATGTTAATACTTGATTGATATATATCTGCATTACTTATAATAGATATTAATATTTTTCATCTGTAATATATAAAATGTTGAACCAATAAATAATTTTCATTTTATTGTTCAATATCAAAATGGATATTGATCTAAATGTGTATTTTGAGATGATTTATGAGTACAAGATAAATAATTTTCATTTTATGATAACTGTATAGTTATAAATATTTTTTGAGATTACTATAAGCACAACGTAGTATAGATATAAATATTTTCAATACTTTAAGTCCCCGCATGCAGTTATGGTTCCCCCATGCCATTTGAGTGGTTCCTAATACTTTCCATCTGTAATATATAAAATGTTGAACTAACAATAATTTTCATTTTATTGTTCAATATCAGAATGGATATTGATCTAAATGTGTTTCAAGGATGTGAATTATTATTTTTATGATACCTGTATAGTTATAAACACTTTTTGATATTGTTATAAGCACAACGTAGTATAAATACTTCATTTAGTAATTATAGATACCATTTGAGTGGTTCCCAATGCGGGTACGACGCTATTTGAGTAGTTCCTAATGTGGGTACGATGTCAGAAATTTCAAAAAAAGATGCAGGCATGATTATTTAAAAATAATTAATTTATCATTTACATTGTTTACTATATAGATATTAATACTTGTATTCTTTATACTACATACTTCAAGATTTGACTATTAATATTAAAAAAAAGTTACAGATCTGGAACGGTTGCGGTTCCCACAAGTAATTATGGCAGTTTAGGTGCGGGTACGATGTTAGAAATTTCAAAAATAGATGTGGATATAATTATTTAAAAATAATGAAGTTATTATTTGCATTGTTTACTATATATATATTAATACTTGTGTTCTTTGGACTAAATACTTCAATATTTGACTATTAATATTAAAAAAAAGTTACAAATCTGGAACAGTTGCAGTCCCCACAAACAGTTATAGCAGTTTAGGTGTGGATACTGTAGCACGGGTATTCATATCAGCTTCCAATAATATTCTATAGAAATTATTTTACTTTCAAGTAAAATATTTTCTTCCACGGAGCGAAACTCTAAAATAGTCCTAAAAGCAATACATAATGATAAAATCTTTTTGGCATCAATGTAGTGTTTCATAAACGGATCCGAAAATATTTTCTTGGGTAAGACGAGAGTTATGTGTATATTTCCTGCTAATATTTAGCGAAACATAATGCATGGTGATAAATTTTTTATCCGCATCCATTCAGAGTTTTAAAAACGAAAACAGAACGTACTTTGTTCGTTCGAACGTAGTATAAGCGGCCATTTTTATTAATACCCAAAAAAAAATATTTTTTTATCAAAATAACCTGAAATTTTTTTTTTTTTAAAATCTAACCAGACCGTCAGAATCACTGGCGGTCCACTTCCATACCAGACCACCAGGGATCTGGGCGGTCCACTATGGACCAGACCGCCAGTGATCTGGGCGGTCCAGTATGCTGCCCCTCCGTCACTCTCCAGCACACACAGTAATTTTATTAAACCATAGAGAAATTTTATTAAACCACAGAGAAGAAAGAGTTGGCGATTTTAGCGATTTTGAAGTGATTTTAGGCGATTTAGAAGCGATTGCTACAGGTATTTTATTTTTTATTTAATTATTTTCTGTTTAATTTTGAATTAATAATTATTATACTATAAATACTATAAAATATATTAAGAAACATCTCACAACGGAAAAACTAAATTGACGAATTTAAAATCCTATTTCTTAGCAGTCGGCTTCTTACCAACTGACTTCTTAGCAGCCGGATTCTTAACAGCAGTATTCTTAGCCGTCGGCTTCTGATTCGTGACACCCGACGATGTGCTCGCCTTACTAGTATGAGTACATGGAACAAAGTCTGGGGTTGGAGGGTCTTCATGAATTTTTTTTTTCAGACCATATCCATATGGATTTTCAACAAAGTCATCGTCTGAAAGGGGTGGATTTTCAATGGGATATTTGACACCAACTCTTTTCAAAAAAAGTATTACATCACAGTGACATTTGGCAGCATGAGTACCTCTTTCGCTATTGTCCATCCTGTTCAACAGAACCACAAACATAGACTAATTGTACAGTACACATACACTAATTATAAAATAATTACAAATGAATGAAAAAAAAATACCTGTATATGTAGTAGCCTAGAAAATCGTCTGAAATCGCCCAAACAATCGCCTGCGCTCTCTCTTTCTCCTTCTTTGCAGTGTGTGCTGGAGAGAGAAAGTGATGATTTTATAGGACAGCTAGTGGACCGCCATAGACACCAGCAGTCTGGTCCCTAGCATATGTTTTGGTGAACTTCAGTTGTATCGTTGAACTTTAATTGTATTCGTGAACTTTACTTGTTAGACTATGTTATACTATATTTATAAGTGATGTCATAACTCTTTATAACTTTGATGTAATTTGATTTGATTTGTCAAAAAAAAAAATAGCAGACTGTTTCAATTTTGTATAATTTTGGGCGATTTTGAGGCGATTGCTACAGGTATAAGACCGTTTCGATGGAATTGCTTAGTTTTAACACTTGATTAGTTATGATTTGACGAAACAGATACGTTGTAATTTCAGAAGACCGTTTCGACGTAAAGCAGAAAAAACATAAAAACCAACATGAAATATAAAATAAAACTGCAATCATAACAATACTACAGTCCAAAATACATCATAAAAAAACTGCAATCATAATAAATACATCATAAGAAAACTGCAATCATCTCCTATGCTTCTTCCCCGAGGGACTGAATCTAGCAGCTGCTTTGCCTTTGAGCTCCCTGTCCGGTTGCACACGCCTCAGTATCTGCTGGGAGTGAGGACTCACATCTCCTAAGTCTTCCTCTCCACCCTGACTCTCATCACCAGTGAGGTCAACCTCCCCCGGGCCCTGTGTATACATGTACGGTGTACCTGTATCTGCTCCCCATGGATCAAATGGAATGGCTGACTCGGCATCGGTGGTCTGCGTACGCATCTCCCATGGATCCTCGGCCCAGCTAGGTGCATAGGTGGCAGGAGGCGGTGTGCCAAATAATGCAGATACAAATCCATCTGTGGTCTGAGATGCACTCCCACCAGCCTCATAGTCGTGCTGCATCGTATCTCTGTATCTTGGTCTCGAAGAGGCAATCACCTCGTCATCTGTATCCTCCTCGGGAAGGTCATTCGTGCTAAAACCGAGAGGGTCTTGCCGAGCAGGTACTCCATCCTACATTTAAATAAGGCCAGATTTGCTATAAAAAAAAACTCTGCTATAAAATATAGAAAGCTGACATACCGGGCCAATCTCCACCGGAACTCCATATTTATTGTAGTAAGCGTTCCATCCTTGGGTATTCAGAATCCACTCGTGGAATGCCCAACCCGAGTCATCAGCTGCATAATTGAAAGTTAACTTAATTAGAACTGAGAATTCGAGAAAAATGAAATGATTATGTGTGTCTTACTTTTAATATTAAATTGTAATCACCTGCAGGAGGTGGCGGCATCTCGGAGGCGTAGATAGGGACTGGTGGCTGATCCGGATTTCGCCTGGTAGCCTTCATCGCCTCCCGCCAATTGATATTCTCTCCCGCATCACGCAGCATGCCAATGAGGCGGCCTTCCCAACCGCATATCTCCACGATTGGTGCCGTGTGCTCGAGCATTTGGCATCCTATGGCTCGCCAAGCATCCCTAAGAAACGACTAGATGAATCCTCCATCAGTCTACGTCGAAGCGTGTCACCGTAATGGCCTGTAAGGTAGACTGACGGCATGCCGTGTCTCTGGTACCATACCTCATATCTCAAACGTCCGGGACCTACAGGCAATGACTCAGGAGATGGCGGACTCCATAAGTGTTGCTCCGGATGTCTAGCCCAGTCGTACTCCAAGCTGAAACACTGCCTCCAGTCGACCTTGGGCTTACAGTGAGTCGTTCTGCAAGTACAATTAATTAGAAAGTCCAGAAACGAAATTAAAGTGATAACGATATTTTTTCCTTTGTCGACAGTACTTACTTGTGGAGCCTGTCCGTCTCATCCTGACCAATCAGCGGGTACTCCGGGATGAAGGCATCCAAGTCGAACTGTCGGGTCACCCGATCGGGATAATGGTACTCCACTATCCAGTAACAAACTAACGGTCCTTGATAAAACCAAAGTGGTCTCTGCTCCAATGTCAACCGGCTCAGAAGACCGCTACGATAAAATGCACGATACGGGAACCAATCGATGTTACAATGTTGGAGCATCTGGAGCTGACCCCAGACATAAGAAACCCCCTTGTCCGTCTCCTGGTAGTCGTGATCCCTGCCCCATATAGCAGCATATGCGGGGCATCTGTCTGGGTCTGGATCTCTCCAACGGGGAGGTGGATCTGGTATATCTGGCCGACATATGGGCAGATGTGACCACGACCAATGCTGGAGTAGAAGAAGTGGCCCTTGAATCTGCTTGTTCTTCACCTGAAATTTTAACTGTAAATAAGAACTCGGTATGAATTTTCAACTTTAAAGAAACAACAAAATTAGTACAGACTTACCAAGCAAGCGTAACACAGGGATCTGTATAAGTGGGCGAGAACGGCTCCACCCCAGTTCCACCTCTTAGGCTTATCAAGGTCCATCAGCAATGAGAGAAACATAATCGGGACCGCATCACCGCTAGAGTCCACGAACATGACGGCACCACACAGATCCAGCACAAAAGCCCTAATATACCTGCAACATGAAACAATCAATATAAAACATTGAAATTATTGAGTTGGGACTTTAGAGATTAACAATATTAACAATATTGAAAAACGTAATGGTACCTCCTGACCGCCTCATCATCGTTTGTCTCGGGGAATATCTGATTCTGGCAGAAGTGAGCCCGGAGTGACTTCAGAGAAATACAGTAAGCAGAAGACCGGGCCTCTTCCTCCTCCCCTTTCTTCTTGTTGAACTTCTTCTGCAGCTGATTCGGATGACACCCTAATAACTCTGGTATCATCTTCTGCAGGTCTGGATGGTCTGAGACGCCACCTATGGGCTCGCCATCGATAGGCAATCCCCACAGGGCGCTCACATCACCGAGGGTGACTGTCATCTCCCCAGGCGGGAGATGAAATGTATGCGTCTCAGGTCGCCATCTCTCCGCTAGACCGTGCATCAGATACAGATTGATATTACTCTGTGGCATCACGGCAATCTGATACAACCCAAGCTGCAAGAGGCATTGGGTCATCAACGGATGGGGAACAAACAGAATTTCAGACCTGCGGTGCCTCACCGTAAGCAAGCCATCGTCCTGTATTTATTATAAATTTATGAGACTCAAATCGTGTTATTTTTTTAGTAATATGTACATTACGCATAATAATCATGTACCTCAAGAGATGCCAATGAGACACGGTGCTTAACGTGATGGATCCACAGAAGAGGACTGAAGGTGTCAGGATCGTGGTAGCGATAACTAGGCTCGGCCTCAGACGACTGACCCGCTACAGTCGGATGCTCAAATCCTGCTCCATCTCCAGCCATATCCTCATCAGACGACGAGCCTACTCCAGCCGGACCCGCTCCAGGCGCAGGCTGTAATCCCCACCGTCTAGATTTAGGCATACTACATTTACCAAAGAAAATACTCTAAGTTTTAATGCTAAAATATCTAAGTTTTAAAAATACTCTTTGATTATTTAAAAAATAAATTGGTTCTTCATTGATATTAATACCAAAAAAAAAAAACGTTTTTACCAAAATAACCTCAAATTTTTTTTTTAAATCTAACCAACCACAATCTTACGAACTAAACCAATTAATTTACAGATTCAACCGATTAATTGACAGTGATACATGCATTATAATCAGATAATCAGAAATTTATCGGAGTCAACATGCATAGTTTGTTGCTTTAATCAGACGAATACTCCGTTAATAATAAAAATAAACTAAACAATTTATTAAAAATAATATAACTTACATATAAAATTTGTAACTTTTTTTAAATCATAGGAACTTAAGCCATTTTCCCCTTAAATCATATAAATGCTATGTTTCAAGAAACGTGCATTTCATATCATATATTTTATTTTTACTATTTATAATTAATAGAAATTAAAGGCACTAACTTTTTTTTTTAAATTTAATCAATCACGGTTAATTAAATTTGTTTATCTTGTGGTCTTAATCTAATATAGAATAAATTATGAAATTATAAAATTATAAAAATTGTGGGTATTTAAATTTCGACAAATTCGATCATAATTTTACAATTCCAAAGCCGATATCCAATTAATTTTATTCAAATATAGCACAACAACAAAGTCATGGCCCCAATTCCATACAAATTCAACCAACCACAATCTTACGAACTAAACCAATTAATTTACATAACCAACTAATTAACACAATTCATTTACAAATTTAACCAATTAACCCTAACCCTAAACCCTAATCGGGTCGCCTTCCGGGAAAATCAACAACCCGCCAAGGTCACAAGCAATTTAGAACAACTAATTCATAACAAGTTTTGATTTAGATAATTACCTGAGAGAGCTTGAACACACAACGAGTCAGCGGGTTGCGGTCGGTTTCGAGATCCTTCGCTTCACCTCCAAAAATTTCAGAAATCACCAAATCACGGTCAATGCACCACAAAGACACCACTACGAGAGAGAGAAGGGCAAAACGAGTCGAAATGGGTTAGAGAGAGAGAGGGAGAGAGAGGCAGAAAGAGAGAGAGGGAGAGAGAGGGAGAGGCAGAAGAGAGAGAGAGGGAGAGAGAGGAGGTGCACCTTGCGGAGCTGGGCGGGGCTGGGCGCGGCTGGGCGGGCGCAGGCGCGGGCTGGCGGAGATTTTTTTTTTTCTCGCTACACAGAGAAGGGAAGGGGGGGCACCGCTAATGGGGCGGGTTTATGCATACTGGACCGCCCAGGGTTCTGGCGGTCTGGTATGGAACTGGACCGCCAGTGATCCTGGCGGTCTGGTTAGATTTAAAAAAAAAATCAAGTTATTTTGATAAAAAGGTTTTTTTTTTGGGTATTAATAAAAATAGCCGTAGTATAAACTTATATAAAAATTACTGTAGGTTTTTTTTGGTGTGCTGCTATTTTCAAGGACATTTTAAAAAAAAATACCGGCAGCTTTCATTTTAGTAATAAAGGCACATATTCTCTTATAAGAAAGATCATGGGTTCAAAATTGAAATAGAAAAAATTATTTATTGTAATAATAGAGATTTAAAAAAAGTGTTCAGTGACTTGATCTTCAATTCTTTCATTAAAAAAAATTAACGGCACAAAGAAAATTGAATATTTATTTTTATCCTTTCAAATGTTAATTTTTAGAAAAAAAAATAATAATATTGTTAGCTCGCTCATAAAATAAATTAGAAGATATTACATATCGAACTCCCCAATATAAATTTTGTGATTATGTATTTATGTCCCTTACAATCACAATAATTAAAAGGACAATGTCAGGTCGAATTCCCAATACAGCTTGTGTTTTTCATTTTAATTTCATGAGTGCTATCTTAAATCTTATTACTAACCCATTAATTGAACAAGTCAAGAGCCAATTATTATATGATTAATCAACAGCGAACAGCCTCATCTCTCTCTCTCTCTAAAAGAAAAAAAAAATTATTTAAAATAATAATAAACAGTGCCGTGACAGAGACAATGCATTGAGACCGAATCTTCTACCCCCGGGGGCAGAAAATTCCTGCCCCCAGAGTCTCTGCGGGTGGGACCCATTTAAAAACAGTAACAAAAAATTAACCCTAAACAGTAATATCGGTCCCACTCCGGTCCCACCCGACAGAGACTCTGGGGCAAGAATTTACTGCCCCCGGGGGGCAGAGGATTTTGTTTCATGCCCATTGCCCATTGATCCTTTGGACCATCTTTTTTAATTTAATTTAATTTTCTAAAGTAGAATCGGATTAAAAATGTTAAAAGAAAATTTAAACATCCGGATTAGCTTAGGCCTTAGGCTACGCATGCAGGAACATTGCACACCACAATTTGGTCTGTCATAATTCATAATCATAATTCTTAGAATCAGAAATTAATACAAAAGTGAATGAATGAATGCGTTTACAAATTCCAATCACTAGAGACAATCAAATGACAGCACAACACAACACAACACAACTTCATATCCATCACCTATTCCTATTCATATTTCTATTCCCTGCCATTGCTCATTTGTTAATATGTACATAATTAAATTCCCATGGTCTCAACTCTGAACCAGTTATCAGACAGATTTCGACCTCATGCCTCTCCCATTCTGCATAATGTATGGAAATAATGAGATAGGTAGTCGTCTCTTTTTTATTTGGTAATATTCGAGCCAAATTCAAGCAACTGTAGTTAAACGTGATCAAATGTGAAAAGTCAAGTTTCGACACCACATGTGACTAACATGTTGTGATTGTCTTTCCAAATTTAATCATGATATGACACATAAAATCTAACTTAATCACACCACAATATAACACGAAACTCAAATCACGACGACATAGTACATCATGACTCATCACAACTCTCAACTTTTAAATAACCGTCTTAAAAAATAAAACTCTAGTCAACTGTATTACCTCCCCTTTCTCTTAAAATACCATCTTCAAAAAATAGACTTGAGTCCTCTTCCGACTAATGATAAAGTATAGCTCTAATAATGAGTGTCTCAAATTATTTTGCTTAATTTGTCTCTAGTCTGAGTTCAAACAAAACTATATATTTGTATTGAATTCAGTTGTATTGGAAATTTCAAATAATTGATTCACAACAACCAAAGTAAGATGTTATGATCAATTTTTGTTGCAGCCCACTGGGACATAAAAATAACATTTAACATTGAATAAATTGGTTGACCTAAAAGACTAATTAATCCAGCCTGGCAATAACAAGTTGTAATGCTATGCATGACAAGACAATCCCCTACTAAATAGTAAATACACATTTAGATAAAAATTATGAAATATTAAATAGCGTCCGATCAAAAGATAAAAGACAATTATCACAGCAAAAGCAAAACATGCAATGCAGTTGAGGGACCATGCAGACAGCTGTAGGTCTGTAACCAACTTTAGAAACATATATCAATCCCCCGTAGGCCCCACATCGACAGACATTGAAAAAAAAACAGCTATCATATGCCGGACCCAACTATCAGAAGTGGCTGCCCTCTGACTCTGAGTCTGTGGGGTTCACTTACACGGTTACAGGAGTCATTAATGAGCGAGCATAAGCGAGTTAGGGTATACTCGTGCTCGCTCATTAAGTAAATGAGTGAGTTGTTAATGAGAGAGTTTAAATAAGCAAGCTTTTAATGAGCGAGTTATGAGCGGCTCACGAATTATGACTTATGACTCATAACAAAATTATATAGTGTGTCCATGCATAACAAAATTTGTTAAAAGTCATCATAACAAAATCCAACAAATTTTCATAACTTATTTAAATGAGTGAGTTGTTATGACTATTACTTGTTTTGGACTTTAGGCGGAGGTTTTGATTCTGCCGATTTACAAAAAAAAATGAATATGAAAATATGAATATTAGTATATTACAAATGATTAAATGTTACATTGTGCTCACTATATTACACATAATTAAATATGAAACTATGCTCACTATCTATCAATCTTAATGAGGCAAGGTTGATGTTACACATAATTACATAGCATTAAATGTGGCAGGGATTAGATGTGACAAATTCTTAATGAGCGAGTTATGAGCGAGTTGGGTCATGCTCATCCTCGCTCATTAAGTAAATGAGCAAGTTTAGGCGAGCTTTTAATGAGCGGCTCACTAGTTATGGGCGATTTATTCACCCCTACACGGTTACACCTTAGTTTGCATAAGGGAGGAGGTGAAAAATAAAAAGTTGGTAATGTTTGTAAAACGTTGGTAAAGTTTTCAGCCTGTCAGAAACGCTGAAGTAACAGCTATTCAAACTCAGAACCAATTGAAAAACGTTGTAACGTTTATAAAATATTATAACGATTTGAGAATGTCATAAATGCTGAAGTATAGCTGAATCAAATTCAAAATTGAATTACAAACGTTGGTAACGTTTGTCAATCATTACAACGATTTAATTAAATCAGCGTTGTAACGTTTGACAAAAGTTGTAATATTTTAGTTAAATTTGAGCTTCAAAATTCCTGTTTTTGATCAAGATTTTACAGTACAATACGTTACATAACGTTTTAAATCGTTGTAACGTTTTACTGAGCTGTTAGAAAATTAAAACCCTAAATTGCATTTTGAACTAAAACGTTGTAACGTTTTATGTCAAATAGCTCATTTTTGAGTTGTTTCTATAAATAGGGCTTTAGGCTTTCTTCCCAAAGCATCTCAGCTGACTCTAAACTTCTAAAACGTGATTTTCTGAGAGCTTAGTTTACTCCATTATTATGAGAGCCTAAAATTTCAAAATCTCTCAAACAACCTCAAATCCACTTCACTAATCTTGAGTTAGATTATGTTAGAGTGATCTTTTGAGTGTTTCTCTTGAGTAGTTTAAAACTTTAAGACCTTGTTCTCATCTCTAGTTGGTTTGTTAACTTTCTGCTTGGATTATAAGGACTCAATGGTTCACAAGTTGTAATATTTTTGTATTGGGTAATAGAAAGAAGCACCTAGAAGAGGTTGCGAAGCCCCATAGACGTAGGCCTTGTTTTGCTGAACTCCGTTAACATCCCATGTGTCAAATTTCTCTAAACTCGTCTATTTTGCCTTCAATTGCATTTATTTTTAGTTTTTGAGTGATTAACGGTGCATTTAGTATAACAAAGTGGTATCAGAGCAAGTTACTCAAATTAAAACACCCTTAATTTTGAGTTATATCAACTTGACAAATGACACTCTATAAATCTGTGAAAGAACCCTTGATTTTCGGAAGTTGTCACACCCCGAGACAACCCGCCACGTATTTATACGTAAGGCGTGTGCACATCACATACATTATCAATAATAATTCTCATGCAACTTGTCTTAAATCAAACAAAGTATTTTAATACCATAAGTAGTTCAAACACATAACATAAATTCAACATGAGATCAAGACAAACAGGGCAAACAAACAGATAATTGCCATGTCAGTCAATGTATCCACTATCAAAGAGAGAATTAAAGTTCATCTAAAAAGAAAGTAAAAAGATACTTGAGCCATCTGCTCGTTGACCTTCTAATCCGCATCCCTCCTATTCTTGCTCCATGTCGGCCTCATCATTTCCTGGAACTCACATAAAAGTGGAACGGGTGAGAGATAGAACAGTCTCTTAGTACGGAATTAGTTACAGTCCCGGAGTTTGTCAAATTCACTTATTAATACAAACATGATATTAAAATTATATCCTCACATGCTATATAACTAATGCATATTTAAAACACACACATACACTTCTTTAGTTATCTTTCATGTTTTTAACTGCCTCATTAGGGGGACTCAAACCCCACTAGATCTTGGCCATGCCATTAGACGGGGACTCGAACCACCACTAGTTCAACTATCTCACTTAACAGGGACTCGAACCACCGCAAGATATTGACCCATGACGGAAAATCCAACCAATGCCACGTTAACGAGGGGTCCAGTTGAATACTATACCCAATGTATACATTCCAACATGCGTTCAACGCACATTGGCTCCTTTCCTTTAACTTGTCCATTACTTTACACATTCGTTTTGTTTAATCACACAAAGGTCATACTCAACACAACATATCCTATGAGTCCGTTGATCAATTGAATAATCCTATCCTAGTATTCTCTAAACAAAGCCAAAGGGATTGTTCGATTCAACATGCATAATTATATAAATAAATAAATGCAAACAAAACAGTAAGTAACAATTTAACAATGTCCAGAAAACCCGCACCTGCTATTGTGGTGTAGTTCGCTATTGCTTCTTCGTCACTCTGTACTTCAGAACTTAGACCTAGATCATGTAACACAGTTCCCAAATTAATATCTATACATTTTATTTTTCATTCGTCTATTACTAGACCGATAGTTATGGAGTACATATGGTCCAAATATACCACTAGATATAATTCAGCAGTATAATTTTACCCTAAGATCATACATATATTAAAATTGATTTTGATATGATAATAGAATTTATTTCTCATGATATATTAAAGTATGTATAATGGAATTTATTGACCAGAACGTCTGTACATATACTAAAGTTGATTAAATCTCATTTTAGATGTTGTTTTCTTTCTTAGAAATCTGACAATTAGTTCGGCTTAAAATCTCATTTGGATATCTTCTCTGGTTAGTTTTCCAAGAAGAAACATAATAATAAAAATAATACTTTGCCTATGTTATTTGATCTTTATCATAACCGAAAATTAATTTGATGTAATAGATTATAAATACAATGGTATGATCACAATTGAATATCTGGTTATATATATATGAAAAAAGTAATTTCGGTTTTAAAATAAAGGAGGTTATTATAAATAAACCAAAAATTTCTGATATATATATAGAGTAAGGCTACGCTACTTCGCGAATTAAACGGGCTGTTTTAATTCGCGCTCATATCTCTAGTTTCAAAGTCCAAATAGCCGATCCAAACCGTTAGATGTTTAATCTATATTAAAATGTGGTTGGAGACCAAATTTTACATTTTTTGAAATTTTTTTACTATTTATTAAGATGGTTTGAAAATTGCTGTTTTCATTAAAATTTTGCACCAAAAAAAACAGCGATTTTCAAACCATATTAATAAATAGTAAAAAATTTCCAAAAAATATAAAATTTGGTTCCAAACACATTTTAATATAGATTAAACTGTTAGTGTTGGTGTCCTAGACCCAGATCATATCTATGATATGTTTAGTTTATTAGTGAATGATTTTATTATTTTGTACCTTGAGTATTCATATTAGTGGATCATTTGAGTTGATGACTTAAATTGTAGAACTTCACAATGAATAAATTTGTTTACTCTTAAATGTTTATTATCTTGGTAATCAGCAAAGGTACACTGGTTGACCATATAAGATAAGTGTGGTGATTAGATGATGGCCATGTTCTATAGGTTATACGATAAGGAGTTATCGATCTAATCACACATGTGCATACATGGAGATGTATGGCACTGGACAGACCCAAGAATGAAATATCATATGGATTGTGTTCTGTGTCATTGATATTTCATTGTGTCTTGAATTCTTTGGTTGAGATATTTATTTTTCTTACATAAGGGATGTGTATTGTTGGTACTGTCCAACGCTTTCTTTAACCGGGAGTTATAAAGGCAGTTACTGCAGTGCATATAACTTATGCGGAAGAATGATACGTATCAAGAAACCATTGTCCCTTATATGTTAATATAAGTGATGATATCTCTGGACCCCTTGATAAAGTTTATATTATGTGCATGCAATATGATTATATGATAATCATATCATAATTAAACTTCAGGAAATCAAGAAAGAATAATTGGTAAGGATGTGGCAAGGAATTGACACAACAACATTTTTTAATGTTACAAGGATCGTGATTTTGCATTGTGCTTTTTCATCCACGTTATTTGGGTAATCAATATACCATGGCTAGTTGTATCATTGATTTATGGAATTAAAATATTTAATTCTATTGCCATAATGATGGGATCCCATAGGGTCACACCATATGAAAGATTAAAAGAAAATATATTAATAAAACATATGTGATATGTATATAATATGTGCTATGTTAATTATAAGAAGTTATAATTAATTTGTACAAATTATATGTTATTAATATATGAACAATTTTATGACATGGAGATGTTATAAAATAATCCTAGTAATATTTAAAGTATATGTAACATTTCCTGGAACTCATGTGGCAAGGAATTGACACAACAACATTTTTTAATGTGGCAAGGATCGTGATTTTGCATTGTGCTTTTTCATCCACGTTATTTGGGTAATCAATATACCATGGCTAGTTGTATCATTGATTTATGGAATTAAAATATTTAATTCTATTGCCATAATGATGGGATCCCATAGGGTCACACCATATGAAAGATTAAAAGAAAATATATTAATAAAACATATGTGATATGTATATAATATGTGCTATGTTAATTATAAGAAGTTATAATTAATTTGTACAAATTATATGTTATTAATATATGAACAATTTTATGACATGGAGATGTTATAAAATAATCCTAGTAATATTTAAAGTATATGTAACATATTTTAAATAGTTTTTGACACATGAGAGATGCATATAAATTAACATGAAATATTAATTTATATGTTGGCCTCTTTTAATGTATGGGATTGTGGGCTTAATTAAATATTAATATGATTAATATGTTTAAGCCCAAAGCCCAAATATATGCTGGAGAGAATTGATTAGTAATGGCATGATTTAAGGATTATTTAAATATGTCATTAAATCTAATCAATCTCATTAAAGAGCAAAGAAATTTTTAGACAGATTTTTTAGGTAACTTTGAACTGGAATTTGAAAGGGCAAATACTAATCATTCTGGACGCATGGCCTATGTAATCTGTAGTCCTTGGAGTCTAGAATCCAATGGTAAATATTTCAAGTAGTTTGGAGTTACCTAGAAAAAGATATAAGGATTTTAGTACCGAAAGGTCAGAAATTCTGTGAAAGATATCTTGGCCGAAATTTGTTCTTTTCTCCTCTCTCCCAATTTTTCTCATGTGTTGAGATCTAGAAATCCTCTAATAAGTTTTCAGAAATTAAGAAGAGGGTTAAACTAGGATTAAGGTTCTATTTGTTAATCTCTTACTAGCCTTAGAGATACAAGTATTTCTTTAATCTCTCGGTGGATACCTAAGGAGGCTCGTCATTTGAGGGGCTAAAGCACAACCACCATTGAAGGAGGAAGGGAATAAGAAGTTGCTAAGCAAGACAACTCTTCTTGATTTGATTTGGAGATCAAATCCAAGGTATTATGTTATTCCATTCTTAATTAGGTTAATTAAGATTATTTCTTACACTTGCAATAACTAGATCGTTTGTTTAGAGTCGAATAAATTTTTTGTTTTATTCCTTGTTATCTAAGCATAAAAACTTTTATAAACAACTAATGGTTTGAATCGGCTATTTGGACTTCGAAACTAGAGATATGAGAGCGAATTAAAACAATCCGTTTAATTCGCAAAGTAGCGTAGCCTAGAGTATTAATTATATCCTTAACGGGTATACTCTACCCTACCCGCCTGTGCCCGCCACCCGGGATATCCGTGCCCGAGCCCGGGTATGGGTGATAGGCCTAAATTATATATATATTCGATTTGATTTTTATTACGAAATAACACCAAATATCTTGTATTTTGAATATAAAGTGAATAGATTACACCTAGGATCAAGTTACTGCGTTTGCTTGGTTTTAACTTACAGGAAATGAAGAAAAATGAAGAAAAATCGAAGAAAAATGACCACTGCGAACACACGGTTTGGAATATGGCAAAAATAAGTACTTAGATGGATTTCTGGACGCGCGCCAATTTCAAAAAGGTATAATAAGTTATACATCAAATTCCGTGCGGATGCACGGATCTCGATGCAGCCGCACTCTGGTCGCTCAGGAAAAGTCCGAGCCTAGTGCGGATTGTGAGGACGCAGTGCGGATCCCAGCGCGGATGGTACTGTAGCAGTGCGGATTGTGAGGATGCAGTGCGGATCCCAGTGCGGATGGTACTGTAGCAATGGACGCACTGTAGCAGTCAGCCAAAAATAGAGTCTGAACTTAAAACGGTCATAACTTTTGACTCGTAACTCCGATTAAGGCTTATGACCACTTTTTGGAAAGCTAGCGAGAAGATCTACAACATGAGAAACTAAAAACTAAAATTTTTCTCAGTGCGGATCAGGCCACCCGCAGTGCGGCCCGAAGAACCCGCACTGGACCTGCAGAAAGCCAAAATTACATGTTTTTGACAGTTTTTCTATTTTTGGTACATCATGGACGCATTTTGACAGCCACATGTGGACAAGACAATCCTGAAAAACAATCCAAATATAACACCCACTAACTCCACTTCCTAGGCTCTTAATTGGACATGATCCTTAGCTATAAAAGAGGGGATCCATCATCTCTTCCCATTTAACATCCCTCACAATCTCATTCTCTCTCCACACAATACTTAGCGATAAATTCTGAAGTAAGGAAAGCTTTCAAGCAAGTAGAAGAAGGGTTTCCTAAGCAAGATTCGGCAAGATTGAGGGCTTTGATCAAATAAAGGGTGTAATAATTTATTTATTTTATTTCTTCTTACTTTTGCCAATTTTTGTAATGGATCTCTCAATTATGGAGTAGTTCTCTCTCTAGGGGTTTAGGTCAATGCATGAACTTGTTTAATTCTATTTTATTCGGTTATTTGTTTTTATTATGATTGTTTTATGGGATTTGATTGTTAATTTCTGTGATTTAATCATTTGTATTAATTACATAGTTAGTACTTGAATTGTAGTATCCCGTTTTGGATTCGAAAGAACCAAAATTGGCTGTGATCAATAGGATAGTACCAAACTATGAATGCAAGTACCTTAGGTTTAGGTTAAGATTGTAACCAATTTAATCTAAGCCGGAACTATAGAAATTAAGGTTAGGAATTTGGTGAAGAACCTAATCGTGAAGTCAAACCCTAATTAGGACATCTCAATTCAAATCGGGTATTGGTATGATGGACTTAATTGCGAAGTACCAATATTTGAGGAGAGGAGAGACTAACAAGAGCTTATAGGTCTAGGTAGCTAGGGTGGGGAACTTCATTGAGAAGTTCGAGTTACCTAGGCACGTTATTAATTTACGAAAGTAACCCTTAATAACATATTAGGTTAGAAACCTCATCAAATCATACATGAATTCAAACAAATACCGAATTAATAGAGTTAGCAAGGAATTGTAGACCAAAGACCCCTAGATCTCTAAATCTTGAAAGCAAACCAATTCCTTTTTTTATTTTTATTTACAATTATTGTTTCAAACTCCTTTCTTTTGGGTATTGAACCCAACCTTAGAAATTGTTAGAACAAACCCCCCAATTTACTTTTATTGCACTTTACTTTATTTTATTTTCTGAAATTTATTACTAAAGTTTGAACTAAGTTTTTATCGTACTCCCTATGGATCGATACCTAAAATACTACTTTGATAGAATTGTGCACTTGCAATTTAACTCAAACGCGTGTTAAAGGTTTAAAAGGTACATCTTATTGCACTGAAACTTTGTGCATACGCTTTTGTGCGCATCAATGGGTCGGGTACTCGGGTACATAGGTACGGGCAAAAATCAGACCAGACCGGTTTTTTTGGACAAATACCCGATCATACCCTACCCGACCATACCCGTACCCGACTACCCCTACCCGAGACCCGTCTACTGTTTACTTTAATTCAAAATTCAAAAAACCCATTTTTCCCTCCCACCCAGTGCCATCCCATCCGGACCCGACCGGTCGGACCCACCCGGACCGGACCGGACCGACCGGATGGGATGTTTTTTTTTCTGTTATTCTTTAAAAATTTAAAAATTTAAAATTTAAATTTTATCCCTCCAATCAAAATTTCTTTAAATACCCCTCTTCCTCCTTTCATTTTCACATCTCCATCTCAATTCTCATTCTCTCATTCTCTTAATCTAAATTTATATTATTCTCAAATTTTAAATTTATTGTTAAAAAATATATAGTTGTATATTTAATTCCTTCTACAAATACGCAAACGGAATTACGAAGGTATCAAAATTATGAAGTTCGGGACCTTCTGCAAGATTTTTCCGCGAGATTTAAAGATTATATTTATTTCATGTTAGATTAATTTATTTTTGTAGAGTAAATTTAGTTTGTGTAGATTTATTGGATGTTAAGTAATTAGATATTTAGATTTTTTAGATTTATTTTATGTTAGATTTGTTAAGTAATTAGATTTGTTAGATTTATTGAATATGTTAGATTTATTTAGTTTATATTAGATTTGTCAAATGTAAAGTAATTAAATTTGTTTTGATGCTAGATTTTATTTTTGAAATTCGGATTTATTTTTCATATGTTTAAAAAATAGGTTATATTTATTTTTGAAAATATGTGAAGTAATTAGATTTGTTTTGAATAGGTTAGATTTTTTTTTGAAATGTTAGATTTATTTTCCGTTTTTTAATTTTTGTTTTTTTTTTATTTCTGTTTTTTAATTTCTGTTTTTTAGATTTATTCTTGAAAATGTTAGATTTACTTTTAAATATGTTAGATTTATATTCTGTTTTTTAAATTTCGTTTTTTAAATTATGTTTTTTTTTTAATTTCTGTTTTTTGTTTCTGTTTTTTATTTCTGTTTTTTTTATTTCTGTTTTTTTATTTCTGTTTTTAATATTTCTGTTTTTAAATTTCTGTTTTTTTGTTTCTGTTTTTTAATTTCTGTTTTTTAGATTTATTTTTGTAAATGTTAGATTTATTTTGAATAGGTTAGATTTATTTTTAAAAATGTTAGATTTATTTTGAATAGGTTAGATTTATTTTTGAAAATGTTAGATTTATTTTGAATAGGTTAGATTTAATTTCTATTTTCTAATTTCTTTTTTTTTATTTCTGTTTTTTTACTTTCTGTTTTTTACTTTCTGTTTTTTAGATTTATTTTTGTAAATGTTAGATTTATTTTGAATAAGTTAGATTTATTTTTAAAAATGTTAGATTTATTTTGAATAGGTTAGATTTATTTTTGAAAATGTTATATTTATTTTGAATAGGTTAGATTTAATTTCTGATTTTTTATTTTTGTTTTTTAATTTTTGTTTTTTTTTCTGTTTTGTTTTTATTTCTATTTTTTTTATTTGTATTTTTTTTATTTCTGTTTTTTAATTTGTGTTTTTTTTATTTGTGTTTTTTAGATTTATGTTTTTTAATTTGTGTTTTTTTAGATTTATTTTTATAAATGTTAGATTTATTTTGAATAGGTTAGATTTATTTTTAAAAATGTTAGATTTATTTTGAATAGATTAGATTTATTTTTGTAAATGTTAGATTTATTTTGAATAACTTAGATTTATTTTTTGTTTTTTAATTTCTGTTTTTTTGTTTATGTTTTTTAATTTCTGTTTTTTAGATTTATTTTTGTAAATGTTAGATTTATTTTGAATATGTTAGATTTAATTTCTGTTTTTTAATTTTTGTTTTTTGAATAAGTTTAAAATATGACAACTCCTCGCGACGGGGATGAAGATTTTGCCTCAAGATTGTCGATCTCACTTTTTGGCCCCGAGATGCCACGATCTCATTATCCACAAAATTATCCGCCTAATTATCTTGATAGTTTTTCCTCCAAATGTCACCACCTAATTATCCACTAAATTATCCACAAAATTATCAAAGAAGGGACCAAATGCTCCAAACAAATTATCAACAACCCCCACAAATGAGTGCACCGCCACCGTATTATTCTTCAAACGATCCAAATATATTCATTCCACAAAAATCACTTCAACCGACACCATCGTATACATATGGAGGCATGGGCTCTTCTGTAGCATCGAGTCAATTCACTAACACTGCCCCTACAGTAGGTACTCCTTCGACAGCTGAACCTGAAATTAAAGAAGAAGTTGTCTCTCCTTCGACAAGTAGACCCCCAGAAGCACCAACAGAAAAGAAGACTAAAAGAGAAAGAGCTCCTCCCGATTACAATCAACCGTGGGCGAGATTTTATGAAATTAAGAAAAATAACAAAGGTATTATGCAAACCCTAGATTGTAAGGTAAAAAATTGCAATAGACATTTTGAGTATAAATCAGGTAGTGGTATGAGCAGCTTTAAAAGACATTCCAAAATGCATGAAAAAAAGCATGAGGAACTAAGTGAAGATATTGAACAGAAAATAATCCAAATCCTTATTAACGCGGATGGTACCAGAACCAACCCAAAATTCGATGAATCAAAAATGCTTAGTGAATTGGCTCGGTACATTACCCATAAAGAACAACCAATAAGTATGGGTAGTTGCATGAGTTTTTCCCGGTTATGCATTCGGGGGTTAGGCCAACCAATGTACAAGATGATGCATCATAAAAAGATGGTTGGTGAAATAAAAAAACAGTTTCTCTCTAAAAAAGATGATCTTAAAGCTCTATTTGCATACCAAAATAATAAGGTCTCGATTACATCCGATATATGGACTGCCGGTAAACATGGACTTGGGTACTCTTGTGTTACCGGGCATTGGATCGATGATCATTGGTTATTACAAAAAATGATATTAAGTTTTGGAGTGCTAGATTCCCCGCACACTGCAAATGTAATTTTCAAATACATTATTTCCGTTTTAGAAGAATATAACCTTAAGAGGGATATGGCTAACAAGGTTTTTTCTATCTCATTCGATAATGCGAGCAACAACATAGCTTCCATTGAGATTTTTAAACGGTCACTAAACCCGATCATGAATGGTGAAATGTTTCACCAAAAGTGTGCGTGCCACATACTTAATCTCGTCGTGAAGGCGGGTCTTAAAACAGAAGCCGTAAAACTATTGATAATTAAATTTAAAAATGCTCTCAACCACGTTGTTTCAAACCAAGAAAGAAAACAAAAGTTTGGGTCTCTGTGTGTCCAATATGGATTTGACAAGTTGAAAGTACATTGGGATATAGATACCCGTTGGAACTCTACCTATAGGTTATTGAACTGATGCATTCCTTACAAAGCTGTCATAGGGGAGTTTTTGAGAAGCTCCACTCCCGAGACACTACAATTGGAACTCACCGACAGAGAATGGGAGCAACTACAAAGGCTTAGCAATTTCCTAGAAACCTTTTTTACAGCAACCGTCCAACTATCCTGCTCGTACTCACCGACGTCATTTCAGTTGCTCAGACATCTCTATGATATCTCCAAGGTGTATTATCATTTGGAATAAGCTGAAATCCACGATAAATCTCTCACGGCAATCGTAGATGCCATGAAATAAAAGTTTCTCAAATATTGGGAAGATGTACCGCTCGTCACGATTATCGTGAACTGCCTCAACCCGGCATACAAGAAGTTTTACATGATCAAAGTAGTTCAAAGGTACAAAGATAATCTACGTTTAGACAGTACCAGGGTGGAGGCATACGTGGATTCAAAATTCGAAGAGATGTTTAACATATACAACTCAAGAATGAGTGCCAACCAAAACCCGTCTTCGTCCCGTGCCACCCCTAGGTATGAATATAAATATACATGTATTTTTTAATCTTTATTATTTATAATATATACATTATTTGTTCACTAACTTTTTTAAATTTTTTAATAGTTTCACTTCCAGGAGCACTAGCAGTGGTGGTTTGTTAGCAGATTTTCAGTCGGAGATCGAACCACAAACAACAAGCGAGCTAGTGACCTATGTATCGATGATGAACGAAAATGAACATGGACTTGACGTCATGGCATGGTGGAGGAAGCATCAAAGGGCCTTTCCAACACTGGCGATGATGGCCCGTGATGTATTTGCCGTGCCCGTATCAACCATCCCTTCCAAAAGTTGTTTTAGTTTAGCGAACAGGATCCTCTCCGATAAATGCAGTAAGTTGGGTCCACATGTTTTTGAAAGACTTGTGTGCTTGAAAGATTGGATTCAAGCTAAAGAGCGCAGGTAACATGTGCCTGAAGCATCATCATCCGAAGTCGACACTGAAGAAAGCGGTACCGAGGTGTGGCACCAGGCTAATTCGGATTCAGACGGTGCGGAAGAGAGCGAAGAATGGTACAGGAATGAGAACTTCTAGATAGGTAGTGTCGGTATAAATTTCTAACCTCTTTTAGTCTTTATCGTTATTTTTTAAATTATAAATTTCTAAATATTTCAATTAGCTTTTAAATTATTCATTTTAAAGAAGAATTACTAACAAAAAAAAAAAGTTAGAACTCCGCCTATGTTATTTTACATAGCCGGTCCCAAGTCCGGAATAAATAATGAGGGTAACTTCTATTGTTTTAAAAATTTCAAGATATAAGTAAATTATGAAACTATATAATTAGAACGAGAATTTAAAAATAAAATAAAAATGACTCGTGTAAAGAAAGAAATAAATACATTTGTACTTAGCCGACTAAACATACAAATTTTGGCAAGAATAATTTATATATATACGTTACAAATTTTAATTATTTAGGAATTATAAAGATGTGACTTGATAATTTTATGTATATATATACACACTATTTGATATTGAATTATTCATATTTTAAAAGTCGAATTATAAACACGTAATAACATTTATACGATACTGTTAAAAAAAAATAACAAAAAAAAAATCAACAAAAAAACCAGAAAAAATAAAAATATCCGTACCCGCCCTACCCGTCAAGGGTACACGGGTACGAGTATAGGACGGGTAGGGTATGGTTTTTGAAAAAAATACCCGACATACCTGTACTCGTATATTCTAGTACCCGTCATATCCGTACTCAAGACGTACCCGTACTCGCCCGCCCATTAACCCCTAGCGTAGCCTTACTCTCTCTCTCTCTGTGTATATATATATATATATATATATATATATATATATAAGGTTTAGAATATAGTCCTTTGTAATAAAAATAGTTCTAGGGTTATCGGTGAAAAATTTTCCATCTAATAAATAATAAATGACATTGAAAGAAACTTTGACAATAGAATCTCAATTTGTCTACGGATCAGAAGCAACCAATAGTTTACTTAAATTAAATAAATAAAATATAAGAATTGATTTTGATGAAATAACTTAAGTTTCTGGAAACTCATTGGTGAATATAAAGATTTATACAAACGTTAATTCAATTTATAATATTACCAAGGAACTAGTCAATAATCAATTAAACTTTTATTAAAAAGTTACTTTTAACTAATTTAACAAGTATATAAAATTTCAGAACTCTAACAACAACGCAACAAAACAATTATATGAAATTTTCAGAAATCTTATCAATTAAATGAATATCATAAATTATTTAATCTACTTACTAAAAATAAACTAAACATCAAATTGGATACATTGATTTTTCCAGATCTTGATTTGATGTGGCTTAGGGTTATGAAATGTTTCTTCTTTTTTTTTCTTTTTTTTATTTGATGTGCAGAAAGCGGAGGGATTGAAAGGGGTATAATAGATGGTTATATAATCTGTGAGGGTAATAGAAAGAAGCATCTATAAGAGGTTGCGAAGTTCCGGAGACGTATGTTTTTGTTTTGCTCAATTCCGTTAACATCTCGTGTATCAAATTTCTCTGAACTCATATATTTTACCTTCAATTGCATTTATTTTTAGTTTTTGAGTGTTTAACGGTGCATTTAGTATAACAGCTCCAGCGCATATGCAGCGCCTCAATGGCTTGTTTATAGGCGCTCCAGTGCTTTTATTTGATTGTTTTTAAATTGTGGGACTAAATGAACAAAATCTCATTTTAAAAATATTGGCGTCAAATGTGTCACGTTACGTACCCATTGAAATATCTTTTTTCCGATTGATAAATATGTCATGAAATATCATGCAAACAGACCCAATCATGTTACGTGACATATGACTAATTTTGTTGACATTATTCTTTATCTTATTGTATTTTGCAATATTTTCTTATTTTATATTTTTTTTTTCTATAAACAAACTTAAAATCTGAGAATTTTTTTAATAAGGTATGACTGGTTATGTTTGGTCACATCATGTGACATGTCACGTAATCAATTTGTAAGTATATTTTTATAAGAAGATTATATTAAATGATTTAGATCAACTGTTTAGATATTAAAAATAAAACTATGAGTCTATATCGCGGACCATTGTATAATATGGATATTACCACAGCCTCACATGTTTCGCATGATATGGTCTGAGGCTCGCTATGAGCACTGTTTAATACTCTAATTACGTGATTAGAGTGGATTACACAATTTAATGATTTTACCTTTAACTGTGATACTATATCAGACTTGTGGCTTTTAGTGTTGGAATTTCGGATAGGTTATATATACAACAATTTGAATCAGTGCAAGATATGTTTATTATCTGAAAGCCAGAATTCATGTATAAATTAAATTTCAAGATTAATATAGAGTTTACTACTATACATGCATCAGAAATCTTCCATCAATTGCCTTTCTGCTTCTCCTTGTCAGATAAACGCACCAACAACAACAGTTGCGTCTCTACCAGTATCCACACAAACAAATTCGAAAACAACCGCGAGTCAGAGTACTAGCACCAATTGGCAGTCCTCTTTTTGTCTTTTTTTCTCTCTTTTGGTTTATGAACTGGTGCGAATAAACAATCTGACTTTCGGTCTAACTGAAAAATCTTGTTTTCTATCTTTTGTCTTTTTCACTTATGTCCAAAAATTAAACAGTTCATGGAGTGTCACGAAAATATCATATGTATGTGTATTTATAATACAACACGCCAATTGATCGCATCTATTGATCGAGCCTATTTAGAAGACCTTATCCAGATGTTTAGATCAGATCAGATTAGAGATTTCGGGCTTACAGATATATGCAGCCCAATAAGACTTGATCCATATTATAATTTCATTAATTAACAATTAATTATGACCCAAAATATTATGGCATGTAGAATATATTTCTAACATTTAGATGCTTGGATCACTAAAAGATTGTAGATTAATTGAACCAATTAGGTCGGCTGCTATTTGAGTAGTTTGGTTAGCTGTGTGCTTTAATGATGCTCTAATATCTTCCTGTAAATCTCTTGAGTCTCAAATTATTGCACTTACTTCATATTGGTGTAAAACTAATTTAGATGATTTTAATTTTAAATTAACTTTAATTTTACCCATAGATGTTAATTTTCTGAATCAGGCAAGCATTATTATAATTTTGTCAGATTCAGATACTCAGAAAAGGGTAAGCAACCAGTTAGAGGAAGAACCCATGTCTTGATCTGGAGGGCTCTAATCTTTTTTATTATCTTAAAAATTGTGCTGAGTAGGATACTATTGATGTTACTTTTATGGCAGCTGATTTATTTACTGCTGATTAATTCCTGTTCTTCTTTTGCTAGTACCTCTACTCCTCATTCTATTGTCAGGGTTGATTAGTCCGTAATTTCCTTGTGAGGATTATTTTGTTTGTAATTTATTTTTGTAGTTATTATGTCTTAGTATTCTTGATACAATCTAGTTATCCTGGCAACAATATATTATGCATGTATGCTTTATGACATTAGCTGTAGAAATTATTTTGATACTTAGACTTTGAAGATCTTTATCATTTATAATTTTATCAGTATTGTATGAACTATTATTATGTTTGTAATGAAACGTAATGAATGAGATGACTTGCCACTTTTAATAAGAAATGAAGTATTACGTGACCAGAGGATCGGACGTTACCCAAAGCATGCCCCACTCGGATCGTGACCTTTCTTTGATCTTTTTATACGGTGAGTTAGAAAGAAAAGGTAAATTAAAGTTTTCTTTTTCAAACAGGAACAGTGTGAGTGTGATGTCCACTGTGGCGTTGGCGTAGGGTGCAGTTGTGTAGTGGTTTGACAATATCCGGGTGGGTCAAACACGGTTCGGTTCGTTTGTGTCCATGTCCGAGTATACACGGGTACACAGATTTGAGTATGAAAAGGGCTGGATTCAGTTTTTAGGGCAAAAATCTGTGTGAACCCAGACCGCCGTGAACCTATGCCCGCCCGGACATGCCCGTGAACCTGTGTACCCTATACCCGCTGTATCCTTTTTTTAACAAAAATTCCAAATCTTTTCAAAATCCCACCCCCCCCCCCCCCCAACGGTTCAAATCAAACCCGGATTGCCCGGACCCTACCCGTGCCCGTGCCCGTCCCTACCCGGTTTTGTTTTTTTTTTTTTTTTTTTCTTAATTAAATTTCAAATTTTATTCTCCCTCCAATCAAAACTCTTTAAAAACACCTCTATTCCTCTCAATATTTTCACATTATCTCATTCTCTTAATCTCTCGATCTCTCATTCTCTCAATCTCAAATTTTATTATTCTCAATTTTTAAATTTATTATTTACAAAAATATATAGTTGTAAATTTAACTTATTCTACGAAATTACGAAGGTATCGAAATTACGAAGTTCGGCACCTCCCGAAAGATTTTTCCGCGAGATTTAAAGGTTACATTTATTTCATGTTAGATTAATTTATTTTTGTAGAGTAAATTTAGCTTATGCTAGATTTATTGAATGTTAAGTAATTAGATTTGTTAGATTTATTTTATGTTAGATTTGTTAGATTTATTGAATATGTTAGATTTGTTAGATGTGAAGTAATTACATTTGTTTTGAATATGTTAGATTTTATTTTTGAAATTCAGATTTATTTTTAATAGGTTACAAAAATGTGTTAGATTTAATTTTTTGAATATGTGAAGTAATTAGATTTGTTTTGAATATGTTATATTTTATTTTTGAAATTCGAATTTATTTTTAATAGGTTAAAAAAATATGATAGAATTATTTCTATGAATATGTAAAGTAATTAGATTTGTTTTGAATATGTTAGATTTTTTTTTTGAAATTCGGATTTATTTTGAATAGGTTAAAAAAATAGGTTAGATTTTTTTTTTAATATGTGAAGTAATTAGATTTGTTTTGAATATGTTAGATTTTATTTTTGAAATTCGGATTTATTTTTAATAGGTTAAAAAAATATGTTAGAATTATTTTTGTGAATATGTGAAGTAATTAGATTTGTTTTGAATATGTTAGAAATTATTTTTTTTAATTTGGATTTATTTTTAATGGGTTCAATAAATAGGTTAGATTTATTTTTTGAATTGGTTAAGTAATTAGATTTATTTTTTAATGTTAGATTCATTTTTAAATAGGTTAGATTTTAATTATAATGTTAGATTTATTTTTTTATATGTTAATTTTATCTGAATTCAAATGTAATATGTTAGATTTATGTTAAGTAATTAGATTTATTTTTTAATATGTTAGATTTTATTTTTTAAATTCAGTTTTATTTTTAATAGGTTAGATTTATTTTTTGAATATGTTAAGTAATTTACATTTTTTTAAATAGGTTTAAAAAATGTCATTTCATCGCGAATGGGTGCAACAAGACATCGTGAGATTGTTGGTCAATATTTTTGGCCCCAATATGCCACCATCTAATTATCCACAAAATTATCAAAGAAATGACTAAATGCTACAAACAAATTATCAACAACCCCAAATGAGTGCACTGTATTATACTTCAAACGATTCAAACATATTCATTCTACAAGAAACACATCAACCACCACCACCGTATGAATATGGAGGCACTTCTTCTATAAGTATCGAGTCAATTCACTTCCCCTATTTCAGGTACTCCTTCGACAAATGTCACTGATATTCAAGAAAAAGATGTCCCTTCTTCAACAAGCACCCCTCACAACAACCAGCAGGAAAGAAGACTAGAAGAGTCGAATTATAAACACGTAATAATATTCGTACGACATTGTAAAAAAAATAGAAAAAAAAACGCAGACTGCCTGGCCCCCGAACCCGAGACGAGCACGGGTATGAAACGGGCAGGATAAGGTTTTTGAAAACAAAAAACCCTTGTACCCGTGCCTGTTATACCCGTCGCCCGCCACGGGTTTTGTCCGGTCTGCCCGGCCCGTTTGCAATTCACTACACTTGTGTAGACCCATGCCATTGCCATGCGTACAATTTTGGTGAAGAGTAGAGTAGGTTTGCTTGGATCAGGATGTTTAGCAAAAAATGGTTAATTTGTTTCTAATATTAATTGCTACAATGCTAGTTCATTCAATGAATAAACAAATAAGAATTAAACCATCAATTTGTACGTCTTCGAAATTAGTACATTTTATGGTTAATTGTCCTATGGTGCCTGGAATTTCTTTTTAGTTTCTACAAAAATTATAAAATATTAACAATCATCCAAGTGAAATACAATACGCTGATTTTTCAATGTCATGGTCTTCGATAAAACAAACACATTTTTTTATTTTTTTATTTTAAATATATACATCATCTTAGAATAAAATAATATATACCTATCATGCGAAAAATTTGGAATTCAAACTCGAAATTTTTATTAACATCCAAAAAAATAAAATAAATTTAAATTCTATATGCTTTTCAGCGGGATTTTGGAAAATGCCCAAATCAGTGAGAATCTCACCGGTTCTATAATTTATTTATGGTGAGATTCTCATCGGTTCTATAATCTCCTTCTGGTGAGATTCTCACTAGTTTTTTTTTTTTTACAAAACATAATTTTTCTTAATTAATTAATTTATTGTATTGAAATATTATAAATGTTTAATATATTTCTTTAAAAATAGATGTAATAAAATATAATTTGATTTATTAGAAAGACTGCGACAAATTAACTCGGATCAATATTTTTCAGGCTGGATTTTTTGCAGTTGTAAGAAAAATTAATATATTTTTTTATATGTTATTTGAAAAAAAATATGTTTTGAATTTGAGTTATTGATTGTGGTTTAAAAGTAACTTCTAGGTAATACATAAAATATTGTGATCATAGTACATTTAATTTCTAAGAAGTTGTATCTATTTTGAAAATTCTTTTTGAATAACAAATATTAAATAATTTAAAGTTTTTTTCAAAAAAAGATACAACTTTTTTAAAGTTAAATGTGCTAAAAGGATGACAATATTTTATGTATTTACTTAGAAATGACTTTTGAACCGGAATCAATAACTCATAATCCAAGCATTTTTTTTTTCAATAACACATAAAAAAACATATTAAATTTTCTTACAACCGCGAAAAATCCGACCTGAAAAATATTGATCTGGATTATTTGTCACAGTCTTTCTAATAAATCAAATTATATTATATTCCATGTATTTTTAAATAAATATATTAAATATTTCTAATATTTCAATACAAAAAATTTAAATTTTTTCTGTTTTGTAAAAAAAACGGTGAGAATCTCACTGTAAAGAGATTATAGAACCGGTGAGATTCTCACCGGTTTAGACATTTTTCTAAATCCCGCTGTAGAATTTGATTTTTTTATTTTATTTTTGTAGATATTAATAAAAATTTTGGATTCAAACTGTTATTAAAAAAATTGAGATCATCGTGAACAGTTGAGCACACACAATGTATATTATTCGGTTAATTAAGGTAGCTGAATGTAAATTGAGATAAGTAATGATTAAGACACTAATAAATTGATGTGACGGCTGACGTAGCTAGTTAATTATCCTCAGCAGATCATATATCCATAAATCATAGCCGTCAAATCTTGAATACATTACATATTGTGTGCACTGCCACCTCAGTTTCTATTGTGTGTGTGTAGCGAATGGAGAGGTTACAAAATTGAAGAGGAACCCATGGCGTTGTTCGAAAGATGTTAAATCGATCATGTTCATGTCTCTTTTCTTTTGGTTTGGTTCGCAGAATTAATTACGATTGGTGCATGCAAATATGCAATGCATGGTGCACTGGAATGACAGATAAGATGTCACTAATTCAAAAAAAAGCAACCTAGCTCTTAATTAATGAGCGATGCATACCGACGCAAATATTAAACCATTAATTGGCGTGTGCACTCAAAAGAAATAGACAATTTTACTTTTTTTATATTTGTTCTATTAAATGAAAGAGACATCTATTAATTTATTTAATTTTCAAAAAAAGAATGTGTCAATTGCAGAAGTTGCGAATTGAAAAAGATCATTTTCTCTCTCGTGAATTTTTGAGGAGAGATACAGACAGTTGTCTACTTGATTTGAAGCGCCAAAAAATTAAAAGAAAGAAAAAAAGAGACACGCAGCCCACTAAACCAAAACCAATACAAGGAAAAAGTCCCCGTCTCTTTCATTAATTCATTCATTCCCACGAGAAAGAAAGAGAGAGATAGAAGAGAAGATAAGAGATGTGATGTGATGTGATGTGATGGCGTGAAAGCTCGCTCTTTTGACAGTTCCACCATCTTCTCTTCTTCTCCATCTCCTCCAGCCCATTTCATGTTGCTCTGGATTTCTCTCTCAAACACACAAATTGACCCACTCCATTTCAGATTAATTAGTCTTCACAGTCAACATCAACAAATTCAGGTAATCAATGATTTCTTTTGTTGCTTTCATCTCAATTTCATGATTCTTCTTTATTCATCATTTTTTATCCCTCTAAAACTTCCCCTTTATCTGCAAAACCAAACTCTTTTTTTTTTTCTCAATAAGTAAGTTCATATTGGCTCTTTGCCTTTGAGCAACAATGTTACATGCTATAAGCACAAATTAAACTTCTAGTGGGATCTAAATGCAAATATGACCTCCAAGTCTCTACTCACCTCTCACTTTTTATACAGTTATTTACAAGTGTATTATGATGAAGCATTACTCCGCGGTGATGAAAAAGAGTACTAATGGCCCGAGTCGGCAACATCAGTCCGAAAATGTCGGTTGTATTTCCAGCATCTTTCGCATGTTTGAATTTCGCCGAAACCCCAAATTGATTTCATATCTGAACTATACTGACAAGCATGCTGGTAAGAAAATTTGATGATCTAATTTAATATTGTTAGGATTGCAAATTACATGTTATTCATTCATTTAAGTAATTTTTATTTGATCATTTTTGCAATTGTTGAAGTCAATGCAAAAAGTAAGACCAATGGAGGACTCCATGAATGTGTTGATGTAAGTTATCACTGGATTCTTTTTTCTTATGCAATATGCTCCAAATTTTTACTCTATTACTAGCAACATTCAGTTGCTAATTATATTTTGATGTACGTAATTGATTTCCTTTGTTCCTTGTGTCAGAAACAATGTTTTTTGTCATGATGATCACTTTGTTGTTCTTTTAAAATATGCTTTAATTAGTGTTAAGGTACTGGGTCACTTTATAATGTGAGATTTTTAGCTTTGTACATTTAATATAAAGAATAATGAGTGAGGTTATGGTACCATGCATGGTCCATATCGGTCCTTACTATGAATGCAAATCTTTAATTTCAAAGTCCAAACAGTTGATTCGAACTACTCAATATGAATTCCATATGAACACGTGCTTAAATGCCAAATTTTACATTTTTTAGAGAGTTTTTATTATTTTCTAGATAGGTAGGAAATCACTATTTTAAATGGTCCAAAATCTTTAGATCAAGTGATTTTCTACTAAATTTAAAAAAATTCTAAAAAATATAAAATTTGATCTACAAGTACAATTTCATGCGGAGACCATGTCGATTGGTTCAGATTGACTGTTTGGATTTTAAAAATGGTGATATTGATCTATAGTACGGACCAATATGCGCTATGCATAGTACCGCAGCCTCCCTCATAAGTTATTTATAATTATTATTATTATTATTATTGTTGTTGTTGTTGTTGCTGCTGTTGTTGTTATTGATACAAAAACCAACTATTCTTACAGAATGTCAATAAAAATACAAGAGGAGCTCATCCTAGCATGCAGAGTGTTAAAACACTCATGGAAGAAGAGATGGCAAAATTAATTCCAGAAAGCATGGTAACCAGCAAAAGCTGTCAAAACAAAACCTCAGAAGACAAAACTCAGGTTAAATTAGAGAAAAAGTTAAATCGAGAAATAGAGAGGCCAAACAGACCAATGTTCCCTCAAAGTCCCGAGAGTTTGGATTTCACAAATCAAACAGATTGCTATGATTTGGACTCATGCCTATCTGAGTTCAGTTCTCGAGAAATCTACCCCAAGAAGTTTGCTAAATCCAATCATAACTCGAGAGATTCAAATTCAATTATTCTGGAGTGCCTTGGTGGGTTGGATCAATCTGACAAACAGAGTAGAAATCATTCCTTTCTGGAGATGGAGAAATCAAAGAATAATCAGGGCTATAGTCGTATAGTTATCTTAAAACCAAGTTTATCAAGATTAAATAGCCCACTAGACGGGATTGATAATGAGAGAGGACTTCACCATTTTTCTCTCACTGAAATAAAAAACAGGCTCCGAAAGACCATAATTGAGAGTAGAAAAGAGAGAGATTTGATCTCCATTGAACCTGATGTTTCGCACAATGCATCCAAAGTGGACCCACTAGAAGAAACTGAAGAGACAAAGACAAACTCACCTCGAGAGGAGGCTGAAAGAATGGCAGAATCTTTCTCCTATGAAATGGCGAAGATGCACTTAATCCAGAGGGTAGATAAAATCGGAAAGAATGAAATCAAAATCGGCCGGGAAAAGAAATCGCTTTCAACCCTGTTTTCACTTCCTGATTTTGATTCTTTATCATCTCCAATTTGCACCCCAAGAAAAGAGGATGATGCTGATTTATTGGCTGAAAATTCAAACTTAACGTACTTAGAACCTCTTGAAGAAGACTATAATGCTGGTATTTTAAACCGGCTTGCAGGCTACCCAAGAACAGAGGATGGTTTCAAGGTAACACCTCAAGGTAATTTGACAATGAGACATTTTCTTGGTCCCAGGGGTAGGCTAGGTAGAGGAAGGGTGGTGTGCTTGCCTAATTCATATCACCCGAGGTAACAGAAGTTTTGGGTTTAGATCTGGACCGTTTGATCTGCTTTGGCACGAATACTAAAGAGGCCTCGTGCATTCCACCTCGGATCTGATCGGCCTGTATTCTGTTACCTCAAAGGATATGGACTCATGCTTGCCTCCCCCTGGCCCAAAATAATTGCAAAAATATACTTGTGGAACTATACCTCTATAGTAAAATTTTTTTTAAAAAATATGCTTTGACTTTAAAAGAATTATAAAGCTATGCCCCACCGTGTACTCCATACTCCCGTTCCTGCTCGGTTCTTCTTCTTTTTTGTTGTACTTTTGTTATCTGGTATCTGGTAAATTATTTGAAACTCAGTACAGTAGACCATGGTTTATTTGAACACTGATTTCAATAAGAGGTATTTACTAGTGGCATTTGTATAGTTTTGTTATTCTTGACTCGGTAATTTTGATTAAGGAAACAATTTATTTGTAGAGGTAGGCACGCATGGCGATAACACACAAGCAACGGACAGCGTTGATCTTGGTGAAAGCGTGGATCTTTTAGAGATAGTGAGTTGTTGTTAACTATGAATGCATTTACTGGATGCAAGTTTAATTGATTGCACCTACAATGATTCCTTCTCTTTATTTCAGGGGAATACGGAGAAACCTGAATCTTTGCAATTATCCGAAGAAGATGACACGTCAAACTCAGATGACAGATCTATCGACAAATTAGTTCAACCAACTGTATCAGAAGTTATTGAGTCTACCGACACTTCGGAGGAAAAGATAGAGAATTCATGCCCAGCTTCTTTGCAAGATGTTGTTGTACAGGATGATATTGTCAAATTTACTTCAAGAACTACAAAGCATGGTAACTTTTTATGCGTCAAAGTTTACACCTCATGTATTTAATCATTTTGTACCAGCACCTGACCCCATTTGTACTTAGCTTCTATAATGAAATGACTAAAAAATATAAGGTACTTGAATTTCCCAAACATCTATACATTTCAAATATTAAACTAATCTGAAATAATGCCCATTTTCAGAAGAGCTACTACCTATACAACGAACAATAATTCGACTCAAAGAGTTCGACATCTCGTCTTTTCTTAACCCTACATACGAGACACCTATTCTAGATGACAAAGAAATCCAGTATGAATTTGTCAGTGTGGTTGTAGAAGCATCGGGTTTGTGCAGAGCAGGCTCAGAGAGGTGGAGAGCTGACGACCCACTACTCGACTTGTTCTTATATGATGAAATTGGAATTTCATATGATTACTCTGACGATTCAAAGTACCTTTTTGACCTAATAGAGGAAGTGCTGAATGAGGTAAGGAATAAATTTATGATTACCTCGCCTTGGGTTTGGTCTATTCATAAAATAGTACAGTCTGTGCCAGTGGGCGAAGACCTAATTGAGGAAGTGTGTAAAGGTATTGATTTGCATTTAAAGCACAAGTTCCCGTGCACACTCGATCAAATAGTTGCAAAAGATATGGAGTGTCGGTCCTGGATGGACACTCGACCTGATATTGAGGTCATTGATTTAGAAATCGGAGATGATATATTAGATGATCTACTAGAAGAAGCTATATTTGACTTGTGGTTTTTATAGAAATAGGAAAGAAGAATCAATGTTTACTAATAAGTAACCTGTATGAATAATGTTGTTTGTGTAAATATAGGTCAAAGTTACTTTTATTAGACAGAGTCAGAGAGGACTCCTCTATGAATTTTATGATTTCACTTCTTTTGTACATAGCTTTCCCTTCTCACAGTTTTATTCTATATCTGTTGTGTTAGAACTTAGAAGAGTTCTTGTTTTTGTTAATGTGCAACGGTACCGTTATGCTAATTAGGTCAAAATGAAAGAAAAGGGTACAGGTTGGGTAGATGAAATTCATTGGTTACACTTTTGAAGTTATGATCTCATGGACAAACTGTTAAACTGCATTTATATTTTAGAGTTTTAACATTGTAATTAAACAGTAAATAAGCAGTCCTTGAAGCATGTCATTTTTCATTTTGACAGACTTTTAAAGAGTAATATTTGTTTCCAAATGAACGTAATTCAACATTACAAACAACGGTAATGTTAACACATAAGCAATGTAAATGATATATAGATACTAATATTATTATTATTCATAACATCATGTATTACTTTAGTGGATAATATATAACATTAAGGCATGTCGTCTTAGTTTTTTTATTAAGACATACATATACTGATGTAGATTTTCATCCTATTTTTTTTAACCGGATATAGCAGCAGGACCAATTTTGGTAAAAATTGAAAACATTCCAGGATCACTATGATACTTTTCATTTCTTTTGATAAAAATCTCCACCTAAGTTAAACCTACAATGGAAAACAGATCTGGCATTACACTTTTTCTTTAGTAGCTAACACTAATGCTCATTAATTTTTACCAGAAGAAGAAAACTGAGTACTAGAGATAAATTGAATTATTTTTATACATTAGGTAACTAACTATTTTTTCTTGCTTTTCCTCTTCTGGTAAAAATAAATTCATCTCTGCTTTACAGATGCATCAGTAAAAAGAACATCATCAATCAATGAAACAATGTTGTGTGCCAGGCTCTCTAACACTCTCGAGTAGCTCTCCAGTATTGATTGTCCGACATCCTGAAACAAAATTATTTAAACTCGTTTTGTATGCAACACTTGAGAACCAAACAGCTGATCTGAACTATAAACGCGATCTTCATATGAAAATGTACCTAAAGACCAAATTTTACATTATTTAGAATTCTTTTACTATTTTTTAGATAGGTAGAAAATCACTTGATCTAAATATTCCGGAAAATCCGAAAGTAGTGATTTTCTATCTATCTAAAATAATAGTAAAAAACCCCTAAAAAATGTAAAATTTGGTCTTCGGGTACCTTTCCGTATGAGATCATATTTAACGGTTCAGACTATTTAAACTTAAAAAAATAGAGATATTGATCATAACACAGGTCAATCCATAATATACATATTGCCATAGTCTCACTCAAATCATATTTATACATACACCTAATAGACAATCTGAGTTTCCAGAATTTAAGGTAGGTACAAGAAAATCTTTAAACAAAAATATTTATGGCTGTGAAAAATTATACCAAATTACCAGATCTCAGATTGTGTTCTAGAATAAAAATATGTCTCCCGCCCTCCCCGCTCCCCCAACCTCTTTTATATGAATTATTTTACACCTATTGAAAAGAGAACAAGTCCAGAAGCTAAATTCTTATTTCCAGTTTTATCAATAGTTTAAAACCAACCATTGTATGAACAGAAGTTGATGAAAATATTACAGTAAAACACACAAGCTACTGAGTAACTAAACTACAAAAATTTGGGATATTACACCTGCCTCTCCTTCTGATAGTTCAGCTCTGCCCTGGACTTAAAGGTATTACAAAAAAAATTAATACATTTTACTGGGGGCCACATTTTAATATTAATTCTGCTATCTTGTGCAGTATGGTTGTGCCTAAATGGTACCATACCAACATGATGTACTCCAAGAACTATATATAAATATATACATACGTATGACATACCTTGTTATGTTGGATTTTGCTTGTATCAACTCTTGACTGAGGTAAACTGGGAAAACGCTGTCTCAAGCACAGCAAGAGACTCTCAGCTCGTGTCACTAGCACAAAGTTTTTGTCACTCACATCCATTAACTCCTTAACCTTACTCCATGATGGTTTTGATTTCGTGGGCTGTGTTTTTCTTTGCCACACGTACATGGCTGCCTCCACACAGTTGGCCAAGGCAAGCGCCTCATGCTCGGTAGAAATTTCAAGGCTGTCAAGGAGGTGTTCTGGAGAGAAATGGTCCAGAGTTGACATGTACCGATATATTGAGTCTCCTACGCATGCCCGTCCACTCTAGATAGTAAAGAATGAGTCTTGGGTTAGTTATGGATGCTGATACTACGTATAGAACTAGTAAGGTTTCACTTTTATTTCCTTGATTTTTTTTTATTCAAAGATAGGTTACTCTTATTTTACTAAAAACCCTTTAAGACTATGATGATAAAAGGCTACTACCTATCAACCCATATATGCATTGATGTGTTGACTGTTTGGAAATATTTTTCAAGTTTAATTTGTTCCTCTATAGTCATTGGATTTTTCATTTGTCACAATCAAGTCACTCAGTTACTTATCCGTCCAAAATATTATCGGAATATCCTCGTCCATCCCATGTCACTTTATATTTTGTTACTGTCTTGGACGGAAAAAGTAATGGAGTGACTTAATTGGAATGAATAAAAAGTTTAATAGCTACAAAGGGACAAATCAAACTTGAGTGACCAATTTGTGACAAGGGACAAAATTTAGTGATCTCTCGCAAAATTTATCCAAGATTTTTTTTTTTTTTTTCAATTTTTCTTGTATCTTTTTCCTTCTGAAGGGAGTGGGTTGCATTATATATTTATATGGCAGGCAGTATTAAACATCTGTATGCAACATAAGCATATGCGTGTCATTTGGCATTACGGTATGCATGTCGTCTCTCACCTTGGGAAGTGCTTGAGTGTATGATTCAGGAATCTCCATTTCAGCAAGGATCGCACAATTTATAGCCAAAGCTGCCTTGTGAATCTGATATGCGCAATCCCGCTTCTGCCTCAAATGTTTGCATGCTTTCTCAGATAAACCAGAATCCGGTAAAGACGGTACTGGCATCCACCACTTATCAACATTTCGGTGAGGCGCAGTTACAAGTGGGGCCACTGCATTGTTTTCTAGTATTTTCTTTTCATCTATGTACCAGAACTCTGTCTTCTCAAAGTCATCCAGTATTTCCTGTGACAATTTGACTCTTAAAATTAATGGTGATATTGCAACTGGCTTTTTTTTTTTCTTTTGCATTTCACATTTTAAGCTTGCATTTGCACTTTTCATGAATTGCAAATGTTAAAATTCAGCATGCCTCAGGTGAAAATCTGAACCACTAATTTAGCTGATACAGAATCCAACTTCTGAAAATAAACACATCACTTTAATATTTATTATTTAATTTCCTCAGGCAGTTCTTATTAGCTCAGGAAATTTTAACTCAAAATAAAAGGAGAAAATTTCAGAAGCCTCTTTCTATTAATAATAATTTAAGAAGTTAGTGAGGCTATGGTAATATGCATATTACAGATCATGCCGTGCTTTGGAAGCATATCTCTATTTCAAAGTTCAAACAATTGATCCGAATCTTTAGACATGATGTCCATATGAAAATGTACTTGTGAACCAAATTTATATTTTTTAGAATTTTTTTATTATCATCTTTTAGAAAGGTAGAAAATCACTGATTTGGATGATGTTTTGGGCTGAGGTGCTTTATAAAGCGTAGGCCATTTGGTGCTTTGCGTCCTTATTTCCATCTCCAAATTTCAAAGAGACGATCCGAACAGCTCAACATGATCTCCATATTAAAATGTCTATATAGAATGTTCAAATCAAGTGATTTTCCACCTATCTAAAAAATAAAAATAAAAATGTAAGACTTGGTCTGCAAGTACATTTTTACATGAAGATCATATTGAATGGTTAAGATCGACTGTTTGAACTTCAAAAATGGAGATATGAGTCCATAGTGTGGGCCGCTGTGTAATATGCATATTACCATAGACTCACTCATGTAATGGTTTACTCACAAGAAGCATGGCATCCAATTTTTCAAGTGCAGGCAGATTGATTGAAATATCAGATCTTGGTCTAGTTGCCATCACCTAAATGTAGAAACATAGAATTTTAAGAATAAAATTATATACAGTAAATTATAATTTTGTATGAAATAGTAATCGGATGGAGCAGTGACCTCTAACTTGGTTCCATCTGGCAGAGATTGTGAAGACGGGAATAACTCGACTATGTATTCGCAAACAGTGAGAAGGCAGTCCATCTCTCTTTGCCACATAACTTTCTTCTCCACCGGCAAAGGTTCCAGTTTATGGCAATTACCAAACACCGTTGCTGCTCAAAATCAATGTAGAGATTAAAAGTGGACCTACCGTAAGTACCAATGTAGAGAAGAGATTAATTAGTATGAAAATTAAGGCAAATTAAAAAGAAAGAGGTAGCAATACAATACAATACAATACCATACCATAGAGATTAGTAATTGCATTTGAGATAGCCACAGCACTAGAAACCCCTTTCCCACTCCCTGACATGTCTTCTCCGAGTAAAAGCTTGCAAAATTTCTCCCTCACCACTTGTATTTCTACGTACATATATAAATTGATTTGATTAACGTACCAATTGTAAATTTACTGGTATTAAATTAATTATATATGTGCGATTTTTTGGCTACGTTAACGTACCATGATGAGCTGCTCTTTGATCGAGCACCTCGGCACGTTCCTTGTGAAGAGACTGTACCGGTTGTTGTAGCGGCCATGTCTTGTGAAGAGACTCGTAAGAAATGATGAGGTCGTCGAGTCGTTTTGAGAGAGAGGAGAGAGAATTAGGATTGAGATCTGGTTCTGAGGTGCTGCTATCCATGCTTCTACTCATCGTCTCTCTAAGAAAGAAAGAAAGAATTCAATTTCCCCCTTCTTCTCTATTGAGTGCTGAGTTGCCATGCCTTGTGAAATTCATAGTAAAAGCCAAAACAAAAGCTACCGATTAAACGATGCATTGCAGTGTAATAGTAATACGTACCTTACTTACCGTCTTACCGTGTTGAGTTGAATGAGATCTGACTGAGGCTGGCACGAATCTTAAAGCAGATCAAATAATTTCTCCTGTGTCGTCTGTGAGATTGATTGATTTGTGGCAGATAAGATTAAACGAACAACTCACTCAACATTTCATTCGATTTCTACTCGGTGCGGCTGCTCACTGCTCACTGCTCACTGCTCACTGCTGCGGTATAAGTAATAACTTGCCCTCCGCCCTCCGCCCTCCGCCCTCCGCCCTCCGCCCTCCGGTATGGATATGATTGTGGTTCGGCTCAGACTCACTGAACTGAACTGAAGAAAGAGTATTCTTATTCTTATTCTATCTGCTGCAGTGCTGCAGGGCAGGCAAGGATACTCTCACCTCTAAGATTGCTTTTAGATTAAAAAAAAAGAAAGAAAGACGAGATTAGTAAAGTAAGATAACAGTTGTTCGGGGGTTAATTTTATTTTATTTTATTTAAATAACACAATAACAGATACATGATACTAGTAGTCTAGTACCTATTTTAATAATTACTCCCTCATTTAAGTATGAAATTCAAATTCAAATAATTCCTTCATCTCAATTATTAATTAATGTTAGGGATTCTTCTCTCATTTAAATATATCATATCATATAAAAGGAATTGTAAAGTCACTTTTGAGGGGATGAAAAGAAAAAGGAAAGGACAAATCACTGACTGACATCATGCTGTCTCAGTTCCAATATTTTTATAATTGATTATTTCGTATAGTTTTCTTTTCCAAAATGAGCAAGTGACGATCGCACGCACCCAAATGCCACCTTTCATTTTTAGTCATAACTATTCAATTAAAAGTAACAAGTTATGATAATTTGGAGCCGTGAAACTAGTGGTTTCCAAACGGATCGGGCCGGACGGTCTGGGCAAAATTCGGGCACGAATACGGATAGATACGGTAACGGGCGTCACGGGCACACAGGTACAACGGGCCGGGTATTACGGATTTTTTTTTTCAAACACCCTGCCTTGCCCATTTAATATCCGTGTCCGTCATGGGTTCGGGGGCAGGACGGTACGGGTAGAGGGGCAGGGCGGTCTGGTCCAGTTTTGGATTTTTTTCTGTTTTTTTTTCTTTGAAAACCAATAAATTATAAATCCAAATTCATGCCTATTAAAATTCATTTGACATGGTTGTATATTTGAACTCAATAATTTTTGTTATAATAAAATATAAATCAAAAATTTCTTAAATCAATTACTTTAAAAATAGTTAAGTTCTTATTTTAAAATAATAAATTAAAAAATAAAAGTTACCCTCCTCCTTTATTCCGAACTTGGAACCAGCTATGTAAAATGAGTAGAACTAGGGTGTTCTTAAGCTCACCAAAGTGTTTGGTGAGCTTAACTCTAAAATCCATCAAATATGTTTCAAATGACGAATCCGAACCGTTGGAACCTACCTACCTTATGAGTGATGTGTTGGGTTTCGGATACCACTTTTGGGGTTTCGCGGTAACCAAAACTCATTTAGGCTTAAGGTGCGGAATGACCGTAGAACAAAAATTTCTACGGCCAACTTAAGCTCAGGATTAAACGGGGTATGTCAGGAAACTTTCCAAGGCGGTCCACCTTCAGTATTCTTTTGGCATCAAAACCCAATTTAATCATTTTACAGATCTACTCCATGATTGATTTCTAAAACTTTAATCTACTTACCAATTAAATAGATTAATATAACATATTTATACCTTGTTTCCAAATCACAGTTGGAATGCAGACCGAGCGTGTCGAACTACATCACGGAAGAAATCGACTCGTCTCGGAGCATCAGACGTCTGATGCCTTTATCGGTTATCCACCAGGACTAACCAGAGAACGGTTAATTTCTTCTACCAAAAATACTGTAAACCGCGGAACTCTGCAAAAACACTATTCACGGGAAAAAGATGAAAATCCATAAACACGAATTTTCGGTTACTCAGTTTCATCAAATGAGCAAAACTGACATACCGCGAAATTCGATAAAACACTATTCATCAGTCCCGTAAATATACTCCACAATAACCCGCAAGATTATACGTCAACTACGTATAACTTTCTTTTCTCAACCGAAACACTATTTGGGAAAGAAACCGAGAAAGAGAGAAAATACCGATTCGATTCTGCACGAAATGATACAAATGAATTAGTGGTTTTTCTCTCTACATGCACCCCTCTATTTATAGGCTTTTGAGGAGGTTCGCAAAAGACCGAAATGCCCTCCAAGTTTGGCCTATTTACAAGGTATGTCATTGATACCTCATCCTTTTATATGTGAAATGACCAAAATACCCCTTCCACACCCTTCCACATGTTGGGTTTCGGATACCACTTTTGGGGTTTCGCGGTAACCAAAACTCGTTTAGGCTTAAGGTGCGGAATGACCGTAGAACAAAAATTTCTACGGCCAACTTAAGCTCAGGATTAAACGGGGTATGTCAGGAAACTTTCCAAGGCGGTCCACCTTCAGTATTCCTTTGGTATCAAAACCCAATTTAATCATTTTACAGATCTACTCCATGATTGATTTCTAAAACTTTAATCTACTTACCAATTAAATAGATTAATATAACATATTTATACCTTGTTTCCAAATCACAGTTGGAATGCAGACCGAGCGTGTAGAGCTACATCACGGAAGGAATCGACTCGTCTCGGAGCATCAGACGTCTGATGCCTCTATCGGTTATCCACCAGGACTAACCAAAGAGCGGTTAATTTCTTCTGCCAGAAATACCGTAAACCGCGGAATTCTGCAAAAACACTATTCACGGGGAAAAGACGAAAACCCGTAAACACGAATTTTCGGTTACTCAGTTTCATCAAATGAGCAAAACTGACATACCGCTAAATTCGGTAAAACACTATTCATCGATCCCGTAAATATACTCCACAACAACCCGCAAGATTATACGTCAACTACGTATAACTTTCTTTTCTCAACCGAAACACTATTTGGGAGAGAAACCGAGAAAGAGAGAAAATACCGATTCGATTCTGCACGAAACGATACAAGTGAATTAGTGATTTTTCTCTCTACATGCACCCCTCTATTTATAGGCTTTTGAGGAGGTTCGCAAAAGACCGAAATACCCCTCAACATATGCCTATTTACAAGGTATGCCATTGACACCTCATCCTTTTATATGTGAAATGACCAAAATACCCCTTCCACACCCTTCCACACTCTTCTCCATGTTTCTACACATGCAAGGTGGCATAGGTGTGAAATGACCATTTTGCCCTTGTGGATAGGATTGATGACATGTCATCTGGATAGGATCAATAACACGTCATGCGGATAAGCACGAATCTAAAAAGACCCGAATGCCCTCGGTCCGAAGACAAATAATATTCGTATAATTATTCTGAACAATTATATATATATTTTTCTTGCGGTTATTTGTTTCGGTATCGATGACGTGTCATCTGGATAGGATCGATGACATGCCATGCGAATAAGGACGAATCTGAAAAGATCCGAATGCCCTCGGCCCGAACACAAATAATATTCGTATAATTATTCTGAATAATTATATATATTTTTCTTGCGGTTGTTGCTTCGGTAATTTATACAATGTGTCCTGCACATTTATAAATTAACCGGTTAACTTTTATACAACGTGTCACACACGTTTATAAATTAACCAATGTTTTTGCTTGTTATTTTTACATAACATTTATAATTTAATTATAACACGTATAATTAATTATAACCATCTTATCATTGATCATAACCAATTTATAATCAATCAAAATAAGATTCTCCAATTAGCTCCTATATGGTGTGACCCAATAGGATCTGTGTTATGTTGGTAAATAGAGTTAAAACTGTTTTAACTTCTATAATCATGGGTGGCGTCTGGCAACACATCATGACCATCCAATTACACAGATGATGCTGTACTGTACAATATCACGATCCAGTAAACAATTTACTTGTGTCTGTTCTTCTGTCTCATAGCTATCAGATCAGTTTCAAGGTAGATGTGTGTCATCCTTGCTAACTGAATCTTTTCTTGATCTTGAGCAGATTATCAAATATAATTACTCTTGTAATTATACCGCTAGCAGATAATCTAACTCTATCAAGGGGCCCAGTGATGCTATAGCTCGTATAGAGATACGAGGGACAAATAGTACTTTTGGTAGACTATCACTTCCTCAGCTAAGCTATACATATGGGAATGCTACCGTTATGACTGCTTTTTACAGACAGCGGTAGATAGCAATCACACATACATATTTCTTAGTGGGAACAATAAATACCTCATACTTTAGAACGTGACACTGAATGAGAAACATTAATGACACGAACACAATTCTATTTAATGTCTCATTCGGGGTCTGTCAAATTCCATGTTCCTAGAACATGTATCTATGTGATTAAAATGACATCTCGTGTCAGGTGGTTTGTAAAACTTAACCATCTTTTAATCCACATACTAACCTTTTCGCGGTAATTAGTGTTCCTGCTAATTACCTTGGTTAGTGACCTTTTAAGAGTATATATCATCTATATTATGGAGTTTCACAATTTCAGTCATGAACTCGAAATGATCCATAAATGCAATAATACTCAAGGCAACAAAATGATATTAATCATCCAATTCATGAACAAAGCTTTATGATAAATTATCGTATTATTGACTTCTAGATTATTACAAACTAACACCACATTCTTCTCCATGCTTCTACATCATGCAAGGTGGCATAGGTGTGAAATGACCATTTTGCCCTTGTGGATAGGATTGATGACATGCCATCTGGATAGGATCGATGATATGTCATGCGGACAAGGACGAATCTGAAAAGACCCGAATGCCCTCGGCCCGAACACAAATAATATTCGTATAATTATTCTGAACAATTATATATATATTTTTCTTGCGGTTTGTTGTTTCAGTAATTTATACAACGTGTCCTGCACATTTATAAATTAACCGGTTAACATTTATACAGCGTGTCACACACGTTTATAAATTAACCAATGTTTTTAGCTTGTTATTTTTACATAACATTTATAATTTAATTATAATACGTATAATTAATTATAACCATCTTACTATTGATCATAACCAATTTATAATCAATCACAATAAGATTCTCCGATTAACTCCTATATGGTGTGACCCAATAGGATCTGTGTTATGTTGGTAAATATAGTTAAGACTGTTTTAACTTCTATAATCATGGGTGGCGTCTGGCAACACATCATGACCATACAATTACACAAATGATGTTGTACAGTACAATATCACGATCCAGTAAATAATTTACTTGTGTCTGTTCTTCTGTCTCATAGCTATCGGATTAGTTTCAAGGTAGATGTGTGTCATCCTTTTAAACTTAATCTTTTCTTGATCTTGAGCAGATTATCAAATATGATTACTCTTGTAATCATACCGCGCGCTGATAATCTTACTCTATCAAGGGGCCCAGTGATGCTATAGCTCGTATAAAATACGAGGGACAAATAGTATTATTGGTAGACTATCACTTCCTCAGCTAAGCTATACATATGGGAATGCTACCGTTATGACTGTTTTTTACGGACAGCGGTGGATAACAATCACACATACATATTTCTCAGTGGGAACGATAAATACCTCATACTGTAGAACGTGACACTGAATGAAAACATAAATGACACGAACACAATTCTATTTAATGTTTCATTCGGGGTCTGTCAAATACCATGTTCCTAGAACATGTATCTATGTGATTAAAATGACATCTCGTGTCAGGTGGTTTGTAAAACTTAACCATCTTTTAATCCACATACTAACCTTATAGCGGCAATTAGTGATCCTGCTAATTACCTTGGTCAGTGACCTTTTAAGATTAAGAGTATATATCATCTATATTATGGAGTTTCACAATTTCAGTCATGAACTCGAAATGATCCATAAATGCAATAATACTTAAGGCAACAAAATGATATTAATCATCCAATTCATGAACAAAGCTTTATGATAAATTATCGTATTATTGACTTCTAAATTATTACAAACTAACATGATGAGCCTACATGTTAAAATTTTAAACATTCGAATTAGTTTAGTATAAAGTCAAGCGGTCAAAAAACATTCAAAAAATGAATGCACTAAAATTAATTTATTAACCTTCTAATTTTGACCGATTGACTCTATACTAAACTAATTCGAATGTTTAAAAATTTTACATGTAGACGCATCACACATAAGCTCACCAATTTAATGGGTTTTGAAGTTAAGCTCACCAAACACTTTGGTGAGCTTAAGAACACCCTAGTTCTACTCATGTAAAATAACATATGCAAAGTTCTAACTTTTCTTTTGTTAGTAATTCTTCTTTAAAATGAATAATTTAAAAACTAATTGAAATATTTATAAATTTATAATTTAAAAAATAACCATAAAGATTAAAAGATGTTAGAAATTTATACCAACACTACCTATCTAGAAGTTCACATTCCTGTATCATTGTTCACTCTCTTCCGCATTGTCTGAATCCGAATTAGCCTCGTCCTCGTGCCGCGCCTCGGTACTACTTTCTTCAGTGTTGACTTCGGATGATGATGCTTATTGAGGCAGATGTTGCTTGTACTCTTCAGCATCAATCCAATCTTTCAAGCACACAAGTCTCTCAAAGACATGTGCACCCAACTTACTGTGTTTATCAGAGTGGATCCTGTTCACTGAGCTAAAACAACTTTCGGAAGGGATGGTTGACACGAGCACGGCAAATACATCACGGGCCATCATCGTCAGCGTTGGATAGATCCTTACATGCCTCCACCACACAATGATGTCAACATCTTCATTTTCATTGAGCATCGACATATAGCTCAATAACTCGTTTGTGGATATGTGCAGTTGGCTCGCCAACTGAAAATCTGCTAACAATCCACCACTACTAGTGCTCCTAGAAGTGAAACTATAAAAAAATATAGAAAAATTAGCGGACAAATAATGTAGATATTATAAATAATAAAGATTAAAAACACATGTATATTTATATTCATACTTAGGGCCAGCACAGGACAAAAACGGGTTCTGGTTGCCACTCATTCTTGAGTTGTATATGTTAAATATCTCATCGAACTTCGAATTCATGTATACCTCCACCCCGGTTTTGTCTAAATGTAGATTATCTTTGTACCTTTCAACTTCTTTGATCGTGTAATACTTCTTGTATGCTGGATTGAGGCAGTTTGTGATAATGGCCAAGAGGGATACATCTTCTCAATATTTTAGAAATTTTTGTTTCATGGCATCTACGATCGACATAAGAGATTTATCGTGGGTTTCAACTTGTTTCAATTCACTATATACCTTGGAGATGTTATAGAGATGTTTGAGCAATTCAAATGACGTCGGTGAGTACGAGTATGATAGTTGGACGGTTGCTATAAAAAAAGGTTACTAGGAACACTTTAACCCTTTCTAGTTGCTCTTATTCTCCGTTGGTGAGTTCTAATGCCAATCCCTCGGGGATGAAGCCTCTCAAAGCCTCTCCTATGACAGCTTTGTAAGAAAGGCATCGGTTTAACATCCTATAGGTAGAGTTCCAACAGGTATTTATATCCAAGGTACTTTCAACTTGCTCAATCCATAGTGGACACATAATCTCGCAAACCGTTGTTTTCTTTCTTGGCTTGAAACAATGTGGTTGAGAGCATCTTTAAATTTAATTATCAATAGGTTTATGACTTCTAATTTAAGACCCACCTTCACGACAAGGTTAAGTATGTGGAAAGCACACTTTTGGTGAAACATTTCACCATTCATAATCGAGTTTAGTGACCGTTTAAAAATCCCAATGGAAGCTAGGTCGTTGCTAGCATTATCGAATGAGATGGAAAAAATATTGTTATCCATATTCCTCTTTAAATTATACTCTTCTAAAACTTCAATAATGGATTTGAAAATTACATTTGCAGTGTGCGCGGATTCCAACACTCAAAAACTTAATACCCTCTTTTGTAATACCTAATTATTATCCATCCAATGCCCGGTAATACAAGAGTACCCGAGTCAATATTTACTGACAGTCTATATATCAGAGGTAATTGAGACCTTGTTATTTTGGTATGCAAATGTAGCTTTCAGCTCATTTTTAATGTTGGTAAACTGGTTTTTTTATTTCACTAACCATCTTTTTATGATGGATCCTCTTGTATATTAGTTGACCACACTCTCGAATGACCAATCGGGCAAAACTCAGGCAACCACCCAAACTTATTGGTTGTTCTTTATGGGTAATGTACCGGGCCAATTCACTAAGTATTTTTTATTCATCGAATTTTGGGTTCGTTTTGATACTATCCGCGTTCATAAGGGTTTGGATTTGTCTCGGTCCAGCATTTTCACTTGGTTCTTGACCCTTTTTTTTTGCATTTCGGCATGTCTCTTAAAGCTAGTCATACCAATATGTTTTTTATACTCAAAATTTGGTCTCTTGTAATTTTTTATCTTACATTGTAGATATTGCATAGTGCCCTCCCCATCTATTGTCCAATCATAGTATCTCAACCACGACTGGTTGTATTTGGGTCATCTTTTAACCTTCTTTCCTGCTAGTTTTTGTGGAGGGACACTTGTTGAAGGAGGAGACATCTTCTTCTTAAATTTTAAGGACACTTGTCAAAGGAGTACCTCCTATAGGGGCAATGTCCATAAATTAACTTGATGCTACAGAAGAAGTGCCTTCACATGTATACAGTGGTGTTGGTTGATGTGCTTCCTGTGGAATGTACATGTTTCGATCATTTGAAGTATAATATGATGCACTCATTTGGGGGGTTGTTGATAATTTAAATCTAGCATTTGGTCATTTCTTTGATAATTTTGTAGATAATTTTGTTGATAATTAGGTGGTGGCATTTGGAAGGAACTACCAGGATAATTGGGTTGATAATTTTGTGGATAATTAGGTGGTGGCATTTGGAAGGAACTACCAGGATAATTGGGTTGATAATTTTGTGGATAATTAGGTGGTGGTATATTGGGGCCAAAAATATCAGTCAAAAATCTCACGATTTGTTCTTCCACAGATTCGCAATGAGGAGTTGTCATTTTTTAAACCTATTAAAAAAAATGTAAATTACTTAACATATTCAAAAAAATAAATCTAACATATTTATTTAATCTTTTAAAAATAAATTTGAATTTAAAAAATAAAATCTAACATATTAAAAAAATAAATCTAATTACTTAACATAAATCTAACATATTACATTTGAATTCGGATAAAATTAACATGTGAAAAAATAAATTTAACATAAATCTACCATATGAAAAAATAAATCCGAATTTAAAAAACAAAAATTAAAAGTAGAAATTAAAAACAGAAAAAAAAAATATGTTGTTTCGGCCTCTGTTCTTAGCCGGAACAGGCTGTTTTAGCCTTTGCAGAAAAACTGTATTTTCTGCAAAGGCCGAAACAGCCTGTTCTGGCCAAGAACAGAGGCCGAAACAGTATATTTTTCATTTTTTTTATTTTTTTATTTTTGTTTTTTAAAAATAAATCTAACATATTTAAAAATAAATCTACCACTTTCAAAAGTAAATCTAACCCATTCAAAATAAATCTAACAATTTTAAAATAAATGTAACATATTTAAAAATAAACTAACATTTAAAATCAAAATAAATTTGAATTTAAAAAAAATCTAACATTTTCAATAATAGATCTAATCTATTTAAAAATAAATCTAACATTTTTAAAAATAAATCTAACGTATTCAAAATAAATTTAACATTTTTAAAATAAATCTAACATCTTTTTTTAACCTATTAAAAATAAATCGGAATTTCAAAAATAAAATCTAAGCTATTTAAAACAAATCTAATTACTTCTCATATTGACAAAAAATAAATCTAACCTATTTATTTAACCTATTAAAAATACATTCGAATTTAAAAAATAAAATCTAACATATTCAAAACAAATCAAATTATTTCACATATTCAAAAAAATAAATCTCGCGGGAGGTGCCAAACATCGTAATTTTGATATCTTCGTAATTCCGTTTGGGTATTTGTAGAATGAATTAAATTTATGACTATATTTTTTTTAACAATAAATTTAAAAATTGAGAATATTTGATATTGAGAGAATGAGAGATTTGATTGGAGGGGGGGTATTTAAAGAGTTTTGATTGGAGGGGGAATAAAATTTGAAATTTAATAAAAAAAAAAATGAGGGGCAGCACGAGTCCGACCGGTCTGGACCTGGTTTGATTTGATCAGTCCTAAGGGGGATTTTGAAATTTTTTGAAATTTAAAATATAAACGGGTACAAGTACACGGGTATAGAGTACACAGGCATGGACACGAACACGAGCACGGATACGGGCTCACAGGTACGGATTAACAAGCATTACGGTCCAAATATGCACATATTTTTTCCCGAAAAACTGGATTCGGCTCATTTAATACCCGTGCATACTCGTGGCACGTGGCACGTGGCACGGGCACGAACGGACCGGTTTTAGCCTGCCCGGGTTTTATCCAACGTCTACGTGAAAGCAAAGTTGATAGGCGTAGGTTATTAGGCTGGCAATTACCTACGGCTACGATATAGAAATAGAATAGAGGAATGATTTAATTAATTAAAATGTCTCTTTGGACCTTTATTATTTCTGAATAAGAAAGGACTGTAGTGTACGTGAAAATAAAAAAATAAAATAAGGAAAAGAGGGTGAGGGCGTGAGGGTGGCTGGCTTTTGATCGATCAGCTTTTGTGTCGGTCGAGCCAGCATAACTTGCTTGGAACCGGCGCCATAAGCACGCCAATTCAATTACCTTTTTACTTTTTAGTTCCCAAGCAAAGCAACCACATCCGCAACCCAATTGACTTCGGATTCTCTGCATACGCTCAGATTTTGCAGTTAATGTATAGTGAATCAGGGCCGTCCGATCTGTGTTCGCGCGAGTCAATTCAACGGATTCACCAGTCACCACAACGTGCACAACCACCATAGCATATATATATATATATATATATAGGAGCATGGGAATGGGACTAATCAATCATATTCTTATCAAAAGCACCAATCTCTTTGTCCTTTTTCCACTTACAAATTAAATTTATTAATTGCCCTGCCGCGTGTGCGTCTGCATCTGCGTCATAAGTCAACTCCATTATTTTACTTTTATCTTTTCGCTCCTCTCTCCTCTCTCTTTTCTTAGTGTCAACTAATTAAGAAAATCTCCATATAAAAGAGGTTACAAATTATAATTAGTGCCAATAACAATATAAATTCTTACTGCTAAATTATGAGTAGACATATGGTAATTTTTGTAGTGATGCAATTAATTAATTCGACCATTTTTATTAATATCTTTAAAAAAAACTTAATTTAAAAAATAACTCTACATTGAATTTTGTATTAAAAATGCCTCAACCACCAAGACTACGGGCGGCCCAAAACACAAGCGGGTCACAACACTAGCCGACCGCTCGTGGGACGGACGGTTATCTATTTTTTTTTGTTTTTTTTAGAGATCTTAGTATTTTGATTTGAATAATTTTGTGAAAAAAAAAGTTTTCTTATTTAGAGTGTATGTCAAAAAATAAAATATTTGATATATTTACGAAGTGATGTCGTAAATTTTTATAACTTTGATTTTTTTTTTTTGGTGAACTTTGATTTTATTTGTCAGTTGGATATCACAAGTCTGAATATAACACTAATTAAGGACTTGATCTTTATTATGGTTTTTATAATATATGTATAATATATACATATATACATATACATATATAGACATATACATATATACATAGGCTATGGCTAAATTGCTGCTGACAGCAGTTCTGCCCAGGTGCTGCCGGGGTTATTTTTAGCCGTGTGATATCCAAACAACAAATCCAAACCGTTAGATGTTTAATCTATATTACAATCTACTTGGAGACCAAATTTTACATTTTTTGAAATTTTTTTACTATTTATTAAGCTGGTTTGAAAACCGCTGATATCAATGCTGCAGAAAATTACTGAAATCAGCGGTTTTCAAACCAGCTTAATAAATAGTAAAAAAATTTCAAAAAATGTACAATTTGGTCTCCAAGAAGATTATAATATAGATTAAACATCTAACGGTTTGGATTTGTTGTTTGGACATCACACGGCTAAAAATAGCCCCAGCAGCACCTGGGCAAAACTGCTGCCAGCAGCAATTTAGACAGACCCTATATACACATATAAATATACATATACATATACATATACACATATACATCTACACATATACATATACATATACATATACATATACATATACATATACATATACATATACACATACACATATACATATACATATACATATACATATACATATACATATACATATACACATATACATATATACATATACATACACACATACACATATACACATATACATATACACATACACTTTTGCTTTGGTCCATACTACAATTATAATTTGATATTAGTTAGTAACAAGAAAAGGTAGAAGATTACAATTCATGCAACATATATATATACAAAGCCTTTTGTACATGCAATCTCATGTGATAAAACATAACATATACTCCTCAGAATCCAATATAATGTTTGTATAAAAGTTATATCATTACCACTTAGTAACCACATAATCAAACTTTGGCCCAAAATGCTTGGTTATGATCTTGTTTGGACCAAAATTTCATACAAACTAAGGCGTATTAGATCCAACATATAAAAAAAAAAAATATGCATATGATTTATGACATGATATATTTTGGTTAAAGATTTTCAACATATTGCATCTCTAAATGACATTCACCAACATATACATGCATACATAATAAAGAATAAAAATTCTCAGTTAAAATTTTCGTTCAAAATTATAAGAAAATATCTATACATAAAATTAATTGAATCTGTATAACTTTTATACGAACCATTGAAAATCAATTTTGTAAAAAAAAATTATTGCATATTATATAAATTTACGACATCACTTCATAAATATATTCAAATGTTTTATTTTTTGCCATACACTCTAAACAAGAAAAAAATTTCTTCACAAAATTATTTAAATCAAAATACTAAGATATTTCTAAAAAAAAGAAGAAGCAGACCACCCGTTCCAAGGGTAGTCCGCTAGTGGTATGGAGCCCCCAGCCACGGGAGGTTTGGTTGGATTTTTGAGCTGCCCGTAAACTTGGCGATCGGAATAGTTTTGAAAAAAAAAGATACAAAATGATATTTTTAAAATGATATTTTTTGTTAAAGATATTAATAAAAATGGCCGTAATTAATTTAAGGTTGCCTTTTCTCGAGCTTCACATCCACGTGCCTATATGCTAAACAAAAATGATGTGTTTTTGTCTTTTTGGAAATGATGTGGGATCGTGGGGTGGGCTCTTCTCTTCTCTTATGTATATAAGGTACTTATTAGTCTTATTAATTGGCAACTTAATTACTTTTATCTGTTAATTGCTGGTTATGTTATCCTTATTCTCTCATTATTGTTACAACTTTATTTGAAAACTCATAATTGTAGTGTATTTGTATACTGGCTAGCTAATAGGTTGATGTGGAAGTGGAATACATATTACATATAGGCAAAGCCTTCTATGGACAAAAGGACCTATATTTATATATATAGACGGAGATCATCCATCCATCAAAAGGTCAAAATAAACGACTGCGTGCGGTCACATAACATAATTACATTAATTAATTAATTAATTAATTAATTAATTAATTGTTTTGTGATTTAATTAATCAACAAGTTGTTTAAAAGATAATTTATTAAATTGGAACATTAATTGACATGATATATATATATATAGAGAGAGAGAGAGACAGAATGGCTAAGCTCAAATCGTTTGTTCCTGGACTCAGGAACAAATGACTCGGTTCTCTAATTTTTGAAGTTCAAACGGCCGATCCAAACCATTAGATGTTTAATCTATATTAAAATGTGATTGGAGACAAAATTTTATATTTTTTGGAATTTTTTTACTATTTATTAAGATGGTTTGAAAATCCCTGTTTTTATTAAAATTATGCACCATAAAAAACAGCGACTTTCAAACCGTCTTAATAAATAGTAAAAAAATTCAAAAAAATATAAAATTTTGTCTCCAAACACATTCTAATATAGATTAAACATTTAACGGTTTGGATCGGCCATTTGAACTTCGGAAATCAGAGAACCGAGTTGTTTGTTCCTAAGTCTAGAAACAAACGATTTTAGCTTAGCCCCTCTCTCTCTCTCTCTCTCTCTCTCTCTCTCTCTATATATATATATATATAGGTTTTGGCTAATATGCTACGGGTAGCTAAGAGGCCTCCGTGCTACGGCTCGGATTTTGAGTTTTCAAAATCCTAATGGTCGATCCGAACCGTTCATCTTGTTCTCCATATTAATATATGCTTGGAGACCAAATTTTACATTTTTCTGATTTTCTTTACTATTTATTAAGCCACTTTGAAAACCGCTGATCCAACGGTAGTTTCTGGTTTTACTGTTGGGTTAAGCCACCGTTGGATCAGGAGTTTTCAAAGTGACTTAATAAATAGTAAAAAAATTCAGAAAAATGTAAAATTTGGTCTCCAAGCACACATTAATATGGAGAACAAGATGAACGGTTCGGATCGACCGTTAGAATTTTAAAAACTCGAAATTCGAGCCGTAGCAGAGAGGCCTCTTAACTATCCGTAGCACCGTAGCCACGTCCCTCGATTCTGGAGACATGCCATCATTATTTTTTCCAGCAGAAAAATTTAAGGTGTCAAAATAAAAATAAACAAAGGCTCTCATTCAGTGGCGATGACGAGGTTCTTGGGGTGAAAACGGAGCGGATGCGGATCCATATTCTTTTCTAATTTTCGGATCGGATATCAGCTTCATACATTTTCAATTGGATGTACATATACATATATTTTAAAAAAACTGAGTTTATAAAAAAAAAAAAAAACCAAACTTCAATTGTTGTATACCTACCGTTAAACAAAAATTTAAACTGAATTTTTGAGACACTAAATTTTTCTGGTAATTGGTGTTATGACCGGAAAATTTTTAATTTTTTTCTGATATAAATAAAAAATTTATATGTATAATATATGTATATGTATATCAAATTTGATCTTTGTTGGTAAATCAGCAGGTCTGGACTGATACAGGGGTCAAACTGCAAAAGTGATTACACCAACATGTAGAGCATTAAAAATACACAGAATTGACATAAATTTCAATTTATTTGGATTTTTCTATATTTAGTTATAAATTTCCAAAGTTTAGCTTTCGAAAAAACTTTAAACAGTCATAACTTTGGCTAGGAAAGCCCGATTTGAGCGTATGACCACTTTTTGTAAAGGGGGAGACGATACGGATCTGATTTTGCCGAGAAAAATTAAAGGCATTGTCACATCTGAAGCATCAGAATTTCAAAAAAACGTTGTTCAGTGTCTCAAAAATTCAATTTAAATTTTCGTTCACGGTAGATGTACAAGGATCGGTATTTTGTTTATAAACGTTGTTTTTTTTATAAACTCATTTTTTTATAATATATGTATATATAATATAATATATGTATATGTATATATAATATAAGAGGAGGGATCTGATTACACCCTTTTTTGGTGATACCGAATTACACTCTATGTTTATAAAGTCCAAACAGTCAATCTAAACCGTTCAACTTGTTGGATATGTTAAAATGTGCTTGCAAATAAAATTTTACATTTTTAAGAATTTTTTTACTATTTATGAAGATGGGTACAAAAATTCAACAGTTTGAATATAACAATTTTGTTAAATACTTAATAAATAGTAAAAAAAATTCAAAAAATATAAAATTTGATATGCAAGCACATTTTAACATATCCAACAAGTTGAACGGTTTGGATCGACTATTTGGACTTTGTAAACTTTGAAAATGATGAGTGTAATTCGGTGTCACCAAAAAAAGATGTAACCGGATCCCTCATAATATAATACAAGTATGTATATATGTAAATGAGTTTTGTAAAATTAAAAAAAATTGGAAAATCTCATTTTCAGAAAAAATTTTCCGGTTTTAGATATCACTTTTTAAAAAAAAATCCCAGTAATTGATGCTAAAATCGGAATTTTTTTTTCCAATTTGAGTAGTTTTGAAAATACAACTGATTATTGGTTATTTTTTAATTTTATATTATTTTTGGATATATATAAAAAAATCGGGTTCATTTGACATGCGGCATTAATTGGACACACATGATCCATAGTTCCATACACAAATTATTATGAAGAACTCACTTTTCGAGTATTAAAAAAATAGAATAAGAAACAAAAAAAATGTTTTTATATTATTCTCCCTTAATTTGTGTAATATAAAATATTTTAGTTTGTTGCTACTCCTACAAAATAGACTATTTGCTAATTCTAGAGACGACGAAATATCTCTAATTCTAATTGAGCGTTGTTGTATAGAATAAAATATTTCTTCCTTCCACGAAATATCTCATTCAATAAAATATAATAGAGAGAAATCTACAGTTGAACTATAGTTCAAAACCTATTAGATTAATTTCAAATTATGAGTCCAATTCATTTACTTAATGAGCAATGCTTTTTCATGCAAAATTTAAATTTTGTAACTAATCTATTAAAGTCAATTAATCGGTTAAAAATTAATAAAAAAATAAATGCATTAAAATTAACTTCAAATTTTTTTTTACCGCTAAACTTTATACTAAATTTTTTTTTCTAACCGTAAATTAAACTAATTTTGACGAGTTAGATTTATTGTTTGAATTTAATTCACTAATTTTTGAAGTGAAATCCATAAAATGTCATTGATGAGCTTAAGAAGATGCTACTTGATCTGCCTGAGAAACCTAAATGTAATATTAATTGAAGGACATCTGTGATGTCTTCGATCCCTTCATTTTTCTTCTTCTTTTTTTTTGTTTACTATAATAATAATTACACTCTATCTCATTCATTTCAAACATATTCGATACATTTCTATTTCAATGTCCCCAACACGGAATGCGTTCAGAACTTGGATATTTACATCGATCGGCTTAATTTTAGTGATGAGGAAAATTAAGGGTTTTCAAGTAAAAAAATTCTGACCATAAAAATATTTTAAACAATATATATATATATATATATATATATATATACACACACACACACTTTCAATCAACTTCATCAGAAAAATAACATAATTGTCGTCTAGTAATTAAATTAAATATTCCCTTCTCTAATATTAAAGACCATAGAAATTAAATTAGACTAGCTAAAGGCTAAAGGCTAAAGGCTAATGGAATCCCCACATTTTTAGTACAAATGCTAGCTGTAAGAACAGAAATAGTACATAGATATTTATTTACACTTCATAAAACAATAAATTTTCAAAGTAACCCTTCCAATTTTGCGTATACAGCAAACAATTAATTAATTAATTAATTAATTTCGAGAATAGAAATTGTCCCACTCCTGGAGTCTACGTATTCTTACAAAATGCTGAGCCAGCTGGCAGGCTAATGCACGATGCATTGCATGCCACTAAATTAAAGTAAACTGCTGTGCCTGTGCTCCGACTCCTGTGATTGTTTTAATTATTATGCTTATATATGAAAAATATAATAATTTAAGGAAAATCAATTTATATATATATATATATATATATATATATATATAACCTACCTCACATTCTCACCTTACTAAATTAATGAATTCATGATGCAGCGGGTTGGCGAACCTGCGCGAAACGGGTGGAGAAATTTTGTTGCAACAATATTCGGGCTTCTTCTTGATCGTCGTATAGGCCCTCGTCGAAGTTTTGTGCATAGCTGAGGGGATCATAATTCAGACCTCCACTTCTTAATAAGTTGTTTCGTCGCCTCCTTTTCTTCTTGAATTGCTTCAGTCGCCGCCAAAGCGAGGCCACACCAAACCGGCCCCAGCACGAGAACATCCCGCTCCTGGCCATGGGTTGTTGTTCTGTATCCTCTCTCTCTCTCTCTCTCTCTGTCTCTCTCTCTTCCAAGGCTACCAGCCTCTCCATGAAGAGCAAGAGCAAGAGCAAGAGGTGAGAAAAGAAATGTGTTTGATTGATAGGAGGAGAAGAAGGAGATGGGACAATAGAAGAGCAACAGGTGGTGGAGCCTATCTCAATTCTCAAATAATATCTCCAGTAAGAAGTGGTCTAATCTTTAAATTCAGATCCAACGCCGTACCGGACCAGACCAGACCGTGTACGATTAGATTTCAGTCATCTGTCTTATTCTTACACAAATTATATATTGTAAGTAGACATAGAATTTATTTTGATTCAGCCACAAGTATTCTACTATCGCAAATACGGATATACCCAATGGAATATCATCCAAATTTTTTATTAATAAATCTAAAAAAAAAAAATTGTTTTGGAAAATTTGAAATTTATCAGGACCGCAATACCACCTGGCGGCTCAATTTTTGGGGGCCGGCCTATCGACATTTCAGCACTAACATCTATGTCTCTGGGGCTTCACGAGCATCGAGATGACACACGTTTTTTTATCTAATGAGAAATGAGTACAAAGTGAAACCGATGAGTCTTTACAAATTTTGAAAAATCACATGACCCAAGAGCACTAAAGGTTCTAAAGCGAGTACTCAAGACTTTAGTGTTTGAATAAACAAGAGATATTCTCTTACAAATTACTCTAATTCTAATCAAAATTGAGGTTTAGTGGAGTAGATTTTGGTTATTGAATGGATATTAAAGTTTTAAAATGAAGCAACAACAGTGGCTCTATTTTTCAACAAAAGAAGATGAGTTGGCGGTTGGAGCTCTCTTGAGAAACCTATTATTTGTTTCTATACGTAGGGAGAGAAACAAATCTAAATTTATAAACGTTATCATAACTGATGTTGGTCTTTCATAGACCACACAGATCTACCACTTCATAATTTGAATAAAATTACAACATGAAAGTTGTAGATGTCGGTTTCCTGATTTTTTCAAGCTTGGACTCACTCAAATCGGAACTCATATGATCAACCGACGGCCAAAATACGAACAGTGTGTAGAGTTGAAAAGTGACAAGCGTTGCAACGTTTACCAAAGCATTACAACATAATAATTCATTTCCAATGTCCAAATTTATACAAAAACTTCCAGAGCCAACCGTTGTGATAGCCATGCAACGCCTATGAATCGTTACAATGCTAAACAACCGTTACAACGCTTATCAAGCGTTGTGGAATTTCATCAATCTTCAAACTAGCATATCTCGGCGCTTGAGTGTCCGATTTCGGCATATGACAATTTTTTGGTAAGTTTGTGAGGAGTAGATATTGATTTTGAAGCCTTAGCTTTCATTAGAATAATAATTTAGTCAATTATCTCAAAGACAAAGAAAGAGCCTCAATAATCATGTTGCAATTCTAAATCTTTTGAACCTGCAAATATCTCAAATCAAGGAAATTATTAAATTCACTAAATATATATTTTGCAAATCTAGTCAAACAAACTAAGTATATTATTGTATAGTCCAACGGTCTCTCCCTGCTGACAATTTGCAGAACATATATCGCAAGTGAGTACATAAATTGGATATTCCAAAAAAGTCAAAATTATATATATATATATATATATATATATATATATATATATATATATGCACTACTCAAGAATATAAGAATATAGAAATTGAATATTGTGCAATATATGTTTAAAGTAGATGAAGTTATGAATTTTGCAATTTTATCCAATGGAAATCAATTAACATGAATAATATAGCAATTAAAGTGTTATATACATGTAGAGGTAGGTAGGTCACAGAAGAGCAGACCCAAAGCTAATATTGGGTTGGGAATTGGCCAATTGGGAATAGGCGAATAGGGTGTGTCGCTGCTGCCGCTTTCAGGGAATCTTATCGATTCGACACGAGTCACACGACCACCTGAGTCCTGACGCACTCGTCCCCACTCGTCAATTAATTGAATTCCGTTGCCGTTGCCGTTGCCGTTGCCGTTGGTTGAGGCCTCAGCCCTCAGGCCTGCCTGTTTTGAGACTGGGCCAAGCATGCATGGGCCTAGGGTAAAGAAGGCAACTAATTACATATTATATTTGCCAATTTCGAATTCGCGCAGCGGGGACAGGGAGAGACACAGAGAGGGAGAAAATGGCAAGTCAAACCCTAGGTAAGAGGAAACAAATGGAGAGTGATGAAGATGAGAGGGAGGAGATGGAGATGGAGATGGAGATGGAGAAATTGCAGTCAGAATTGAAGGAGATTGCACGAAGAGTCATAGATTACCGGAAAACCGTGCCAGATCTGCTTGCCCAGGCGCTTAGCTCCAAGCTCGCTGCTCACAGGCCAATTCATCCGCCTATGCCTTCCTCCGCTGGTAAGTAATCTCTTTTCTTTTCTAGATCTACTCTAACTTGAGTATTATATGTGCAAACCCTTGAAATATTCAAATCAAACATTAGTTTTCTTTGCAGAAGTTGACTTGACTAAAGAGGAGGAGGAGGAGGAGGAGGAGGAGGAGGTGGTGGAGGAGGGTTTACTGCCACAAGTTGAAGTTGAAGTTGAAGTTGATGACAAAATTAAGGACAAGTTGCGTCTTTTTAGAGAGAAGACTGAAAAAAATATGGCTGCCATACCCCACAAATTGAAGAGGCTCAAAGAATGCATTCACAAAATCGATAATATTAGACAAATTAATGTCAATGTACATCCTGTTTTCAAAATGAAATGAAATTGTAATCTCACCCAACCCAACCCTCTCCACCTTATTAATTTTAATATGCTGCTAAAATTGGAAATGATAGCAGCAACGACCAACCTTACAATTCTATCTGGTTGATGAACTATTCAAGTGGTTCTTATTTTGTACTAATTCAAGTTTTTGCCTTTTGTTACAAACTTGCTCTACATCTACTTTTTTTTCATACCTTTCGTGTTGGATTTTACTCTACTACTTGATTGCTTAATTATTCATCAAATCAGGAACAGAACAACCTATATCTAAATATATTACTTTTAACTGTTAATTTTATTTATTTATCTATTTATTTGTGCATTTATTTATTTATTCTTCTGCCTGCTAGAGAGTTGTCAAATTTGCAGCTGTGCTAATTTAAGTAATTAAGCAGGGGCATATTTGTCAATCAAACTTAAATTTAGATCGTGTTGTGTTAATAACAAATTTACTAGTGTAAATGTCAGCTCCCCCACATTAAGTGCTAGTCTTCTATGTTAATTAGTAAGTAACATTCTAATAAAGCACAAGCATAAGAGGCTTCTTCTATTAACATACAAACTAGATCTAGATATATTCTGTATAGCAGCTTAAGCAAAATTGAATATTAAATTCATTCAAGAATACAAATAAAAGAATACTATCTTCTTGTCCTTTTTCTTTTTGTTAGCAATGTCACCCTGTTTTAACAAACAAAATTGAACAAAATCCTGCTCTATAATCAGTGCTTCGTGCTTGATGAAACCCTTTGTCAGAATCAGTCACATTTGATGGACATATTGGAGCAAAATTATATGGGAACACATTGGTCAGTATTAGTCATGTATCTTTCTAACTGATGCACTGTCTCAGTTAGTTGTATACCTGCCACAAAAAAAAAAAAAAAAAAGTTGCCAGAATATTAGAAGTCAATTCTGAATTTATCTCAAAAAAATAAAAATAAAAATAAAAATAAAGTTACTGCTTAAAAATGATAGCCTAAAAGAAGGTTAAACAAGAGTTGTTACCGGCAAGCCAATCTACTTGGCTAAAAGTAGCACCCTGGTCCACTTGGCTTGAAATTGAGCGAAAACTAAACGAATGACATTTTATGAATTGTGCAACAGAGGGCTATCATTTCTTTTACTTTCATGTTTAGAAGACTGCGACTGTGTTTCAACATCAAGAGCAAAAAGAGTCTTGAGGAACTCATACGAAGCAAAAAAAATGGACCCTTGAGAAATATACATACCCAACCTGGGTGTTAAGCCCCTGAAACAAGAGCGGTACAAATTAACAACTAGTCAACTAGAGAGAGTTGATCGGTAAATCACTAAATCCTTTTACGTTCATCTTAGTTTTACCTGTATAAACCTGGTACACCTTCATTCTTTATTATCTTGTTAAGTGCTTGGAGAACCCCGTTATACTTTGTTGCTGTGCCAGGAGCCTACAATACATAGCAACATGAACTTAATTAATATAAAATGAATTGCAATATAATATAAAAAAAAGAAAAGGAAAAAACACAATTAATTGATCCATTATTTTTTGAAAAGGTACTTGTGTCTGAATTCTCGTCTTCACCACATCAAAAGGAGTAGTGAACAGCGCTGCAGTTGCTCCTGCCATGCCTCCACATGTGAGCTGAAATATTCCAGAAAATGTATCAAATTACTATGGATAACAAATCGAACTTGCATCATAAAGAAAAGTAATAAGATTCAAGGACTGACTGTTTGCCATGAACTAAGAGTAGAATCAGGTGTATCCTCCAAAAGAAATCGCTTCAACCTTTCATAGGTATAGAACTAAAAAAAGACCCAAAATAATCATATTAGAAAAAAAAAGTGTTAAAGGAAACGGAACACAATTAAAAATATTTACCTTAATAATAGAATGAGGGATATTTCGACAAAGAACAGCTCGCCAACCAGCGTACAATGTCGCCACACCTCCTTTTTCAATACAACCAGCCACAACATTCCTAATAAATAAAACTTTTATGTTGCCCATCAGTTGTGAAAAATTATATAACCCACTCAACTGTAATTTCATAAATAAAGAAAAATGATGCATAAAATATACGAACGTACCAACAATTCTGGTACTGCGTACCAACTTGCATTTGTTGCTTTATTCGTTCACTAGGAGTAAAGACAAAGGAAGTAGCAACACTTGAACAGGCACCCGCAATGCAATGCGTCACTGACTGGTACTCCTTTTGCATCAACATTGATTATCGAATTAGACAAATTTAAGAAGCACATACCTAATAAAGGGTAGCATAGAGGTCAAATTTACATTACCTTGGGAAAAGTAGGTAGCAGAGTTCCCTTCACTGATTCATATGTAAATGTGTAAATAGCAGAGATTGGTGCTGATGAAGCAATATTGCTTGCTATACCTCGGTAAAGTCCCAATAAACCTAAAAAAATTAAAATAAGAACGGATGATTACAAATTAAGCTCAAAAAGTATCTCTAATACATGGGCACAATACGTGCTTTTATAAAAATAAAGCATAGAGATTCCAGCCAATGCATACTTTAAAAGGCTTGATGGGTATGCAAACTGTTCTTCCCAATTGAATAAAAAATTTAAGCACTAAATTAAAATTAACTTCTGAACTATACAATTCAACCTGAGTTTAACCAATGTACCTCAATTCACCAATCAGCTTCAAAATTAAGCACCATCAAAAGAAGAAAATAAAAGAGAAAGCAGTCATAGTACTAATTCAGAGCACCATAGCAACATGAAGTTGCTGTTTCATACCATAATATGATTTACTGGTAAAGTATGAATGATTCTCACATTTAAACCATACCTCTTTCAGTTAAAGTCTGCCTAAGTACTTGATAGAATGAATAACCTCCCGTGCCCCTCGATTGAATAATGGTCTTTACAGTATCAACCGGGTGCAGACAGAGACTAACTGTTGTACCGGCCAATGCACCTGCTACAGCATGTCTATGAACATAAATTACACCTTTGATCTGGTCCTGCACGAAAAGTTGAAGCCTGGCGAAATCATCTTGAAGACTGTCACTTCTACCTCCATAACCTTTGTCAGTGAATTTATTCACTGTACATTCGCTGATTGTGGAAGAGGAGCTCTTTAATAATTCTTTGTCGGTATTTACACAAGAATTTGGTGTTGACAATTTAAGTTTGGTCTCTGATTCTTGATGAGAAACTTCATTTTTTAACAGCACCATTGCCTCTTCTTCTTTCTGTGAGACAGCCTCTTGCATTTCATTAATACGACATAGTGGATCTTCTGTAATTTCAACTGTGGAGTAATTACGTTTTGCATTGTGTACACTCGTTGCAATACCCAGATATTTTGGTTCAAATATAGTGCTCATATAGCTCTTATCCCACAAAATATCAGCAGTGGCCATTTTATAATAAGAAGATATAATTTTTGCCTTGATTGCTTTGAGATCTTGATAAGCTGAGATGTGGTTTGTACATTGTAGTGCATTAGCCTTGCGGTGAGATTTGAGAGGTGGAGGTAGGGCAATGTAACTCCAGACAGCTGCAAGTGTTGTTGCTAACTGTGATGTAGTTACTGGTACTGGTACTGGTACTGTTAGTGGTACTGGTACTGGTACTGGGTGGTTGTCTGAATGTGAAGATTTGTTTTGAGAGTTGAGTCTTGTTTTGAGTTTGAACTTGTCGGGCTGAAATGATTGTATTTGTGTGGTTAACCAGCGATGATTTATGGATGATTTGACTCTTGTTTTAGTTTTTTGCGGTGATGCCATTAGCAAAATAGGGTTGGGTTTGATCCCCCAATGAAAATGAAAATGAAATTGATGCATGTACTTGATCCTTCGAATCTGCTAAGGTACCGTACCCCAATGGAAATGATGAAGTGGTCGGGATAGGATAGGATTGTGGAATGGGATGGAATGGAATGGAAGTATGAAGAAGAAGAAGAAGAAGAAGAAGAAGAATAGAATTGTTTGGTTTGCATCTACCGTACCATCTGACGCCGCTCAACCAGTCTCTGTTTGGTTTGCATCTGATCTGACGCAGACTTTAGCGCCGCCAATGGGTTTTGGGTTTTGTAAAGACATATCATATCATATCAGCTAAGACTCAGAATGAGGTCGTCACGCTCCCGCGGCCGATGATGTGATGACCAATTCATTCATATCTCACCTAAGGTACCACAGATTTTGAGTTTCGATCTGCTTTTGCACGAATATTAAAGCAACCTCCTGCATTTCACTTCGGATCCTCCGTTTTTTTTTTGTACCACTCTAAAAAATCGGAATAAATTAAACAGCACTCGAAAAATCTGATTTGAGATTCCACCACGTTCGCGTAGTGGATCTGCGAACGGATCGCTAATCCGTTCGCGTAACAGATCCGCGAACCGACCCGCCAGCGCCATGACCCGCCAGAGTGACCCATCCGCGTGGTGGATCCGCGAACCGACCCGTTCGCATGGTGGATATGCGCACTCATTAGGTTTAGAATAAATACGGATCAGATTAATTCTGTTTCAATTCTTCACCGAAGACAGCCGCCAAATTACGTTTTTTTTTCATTATTTAATTTTTTTTTTCTGTAGTATTATTTAATTTAGTGCATTATTTTATAATATTTTTTATAATATTAGGTTTATTCAACTAAGTATGATTGGAATTGCTTGTTATTTTGGTGGTGAAGTATTACAAGGACCAAATGGCGCTTATTATAGCCACCAAATACCGAAAATGTTCAATATCGGCTTAGGTTTGGATTTTAGAAGTATAAATAGGAAAGTGTACCAACAACTCGGTATTGACCACCGTAATTATGAACTGGTAATTAACGCAAGGATCAATATTGGCCAAGGCAACCAAACCTGGTTCCAACAGTTTCCAGTACAAGACGACAGCAGTTGGGAGTTATATCTCCAAATGACAATGAATATGGCTACTCCTTTCAAGTTTCTAGAGTTATATGTGGTAGCCAACCCCAGACAAAACTCTAGACAGAACTCCAGACAGAATACCAGACAATTGTTGCACTTGACTCAGGGTTTGGGGCTCGAGCAATCTGTAACGGGTCCTAGCCGGACCCCATCTGTAGCGGGTCCTAGTCGGGCTCCATGTGTAGCGGATCCTAGTAGAGTTCAATCTGATAGGGGTCGACCTCAGATTCCATCTTCATCCTCTAGCCGAGTCCAATCTGAAAGGGACCGATCTGAAACCCCTGAACAGCTTTATTATGCTGACAATACGGACGAGGATCCTGAAGAAAGGGAGGCAGAGGCTAATTGGGATGATAATGGGGACGGTGGGGTATCAGATCACAGTGATGAGGATACTGGTATTCCTATGCTTGGTAGACGGAAGTGGCTTATAGTGGGTCGTGGGGAAAGACATCCGTTTGAGCAATTTCATGACATATCAGGGTTTGAAGAGGCCGATAGCTCTTTTTTTGCGACTTCTGAGGTATGTTTGTTAATTTTTATTTAATTTAATATAATTATTAAATTGTTGTTATTAAATTGATGTTGTTTAAATTTTGGTGTTTCTTTTGTAAATCAAAAGGGAGAAATACATGAATTGTCTGAGGGGATGACATATGACAGCAAGGATAAGATGAAAGATACAATTAACCACTAGCACATCAAACATAATAGGGAGATTAAAAATACACATAGTGACACCACCAGGCTGAGGTACAAGTGTGTTAACACCCGATGCAGGTGGGCGTTGGTTGCAAGGGCTACAGGCTTTGGTAATACTTGGGCCATCACGAAGAATATGGCTAAGCACACATGTCACGCACCAGCATCCAGGTTAGATCATGCACAGTTGACGTCCGCTATGGTCGCCAACTGTATAAAATTATCATTGAAAAAAAATGCTGATATTTCTATCCGGGCAGTCGCTGACTTATGCGCTGAAAGGTACGAGGGTATCGTTCCAAAGTACAATAAATTATGACGTGGTAGAGAATTAGCATTTGTCAAAACGTAAACTTACATATGCGTTCCTCATCTTGTGCTCCTCGAATTTATACCAGCAAAGAGGGCTGATACTCACTTTCGTCATATTTGGAAATATGGTACGGGCCAGTGATAAATCCAGCTGTAAATCATCTTGCGTACAGTTTTCATTACTACCGCTGGTTGACGCCATACTAACATTAAATTTATCAATTTTGTCAGTTTTGACCTCTATCAATAATTTCAAGAACAGTACAAATCTAAAAATAATACAAATATTTATGATAATCCAATAATATATCATTATTCTTGGATGAATCGGTAAAATCATACAATAATGCATAACAATAAATTTATGATTTGATACATTTCTACTCAATTTTGGTCTAAATATAACAATGTAATAATAATAATAATAATAATAATAATAATAATAATAATAATAATAGGCAAAGGCTTCTATGGACATAAGGACTTATTTGTAAAATGAACATATTTTTATTTTCAAAGTTCAAATAGTCGATCCGAACCGTTCACCTTGTTCTCCATAATAATATGTGCTTGGAGACCAAATTTTACATTTTTCTGAATTTTTTTACTATTTATTAAGATAGGTACAAAATTCAATCGTCTGAATTTGATATTTTTTTGTACCCATCTTAATAAATAGTAAAAAATTCAGAAAAATAAAAAATTTGATCTCCAAAAGCACATATTAATATGGAGAACAAGATAAACGGTTCGGATCGACTGTTTGAACTTTGAAAATAAAAATATGTTCATTCTACAAATAGGTCCTTATGTTCATAAAAACATCACTCATAATAATATATTACAATTTTTGGACATTCCTAAATTGATCCATTTCTAAATTGATACACAACTAAATTAAACTAAATAAAAAATGTACCAACTAAACCAAACTACTATTTTTGTCTACTAAAAAATATACTACTTAAGTAAAACAACTATACAAATATTACACAAAAATATACCAACTAAAAACTATACAAATATTTGGTATTCTAACTAAAACAATAACTACACAAATATTTGGTACTTTAAACTAAAACCACACAAATATTTAATATTCTAAACTAATACTAAAACTACATAGATATTTGGTATTCTAAACTACAACTACACAAATATTTGGTATTCTAAATTATAACTACCCAAATATTCAATATTCTAAACTAAAACTACACACATATTTATATATAATTTACAATACTACTACTAAATAGAAAATTAAATAATAAATTTTAATTAAAAAAAAAAAAAACCTGATTTTTGCGGAGACAGCGACGGACAGGGACGGACAGGGAGAATGACCTGCGGAGCCGCTTATATGCATTTCCACCACGTTCGCACAGTGGATATGCGAACGGGTCGGTGCGCGGATCCACCACGCGGACGGGTCACTTTGGCGGGTCATGGCGCTGGCGGGTCGGTTCGCGGATCTGTTACGCGAACGGATTAGCGATCCGTTCGCAGATCCACTACGCGAACGTGGTGGAATCTCAAATCGGATTTTTCGGGTGCTGTTTAATTTATTCCAATTTTTAAGAGTGGTACAAAAAAAAAAAAACGGATCGGATCCTCTTCTTCAGGAAATTCGGGCTCCATGAACCATCAACCAATCAATAAATATATTTCTATCTTTAATTAATTCTTGTCCATCAATCCAAAATTGAAAATTCCAAACTACTTTATCCCGTACCAGCGACGCATTCTAATCTGCCACAGAGAATCCCATTACTTATTGTACAGCTTGCTACGTACTGTGTAGTGTGTAGTCCCGAATTTTTTATTAATAGAAATAAAATAAAATAAATATTCAAAAAAGCATTACTTTAATTTTTTTTGCGTAGGTTGATCGGGTCCTATTAACTCGTCCCACCGGACGCGCCCAATTGACCCATCCCGGTTACTCGTCGTTAAATCTTAACCAATATCACAGAAAAAAAAAATCTTGGACAGGTTTAAGCATCCCGTCCCGCTCCGTTAAAAAAAAATAATAAAAAAAAACAAAAAATTCTAGACGGGTCCTCTTAACCCGTCTCCCACTTCTTTTTACCTTTCCCCTTTGTTGTTCTTTCCGCTTTGCTTTTCTAGAGAAGACTCTGCTCCGCTCCTTAGGCAGCTGGCAATCGGCGCATGGGACGGACTAACGCAACCCGTCCCGATCTTTTGTAAAATTTTCCTCTGCACCGCCTTTGTCATCTCAAACCATCTCTGTCATCGATTATTTCAGGTTTGTTTTAAATATAATTAAATTAAATTAGTATAGAAATGTGTTAATTTCTAATTTGATTTGTTATCAAACTATTGATTATAGTAAACTTAATTAATTTGTTAATTGCATTTTAAAAGAATTCATTAGGAGTGTTCAAACAGTTCGGTTTTGGATCAAACCGAATTAGTTCGGTTTTGGATCAAACCGAATTAGTTCATTTATTTCAGTTTATTGGATCAGTTCGATTATTTTGGTTTATTGGATCAGTTCGGTTAGTTCAGTTTATTGGATCGATTATGTTATTTTAGTTTATTAGATCAATTCGGTTGGTTTTCCAAAATCAAATTATAACTTCGGTTCGGTTCGGTTTGAAAAAAATTTAAAACCAAAATTGAACCGAACAAATCGAGCAAACCAAAATAAAACTTTGGTTTGGTTCGGTTGTAATGCTAATTCGGGTCGGTTCGGTTCTATTTTTAAAATTGAATGATAAATTTGGTTTGCCAAGTTCGGTTCAATTTCATGAATATCATGCATGTAGAATGTCATTAATTTTTATTAGTGGTTAGTAATTTTAGTAATTTATTTAATAATATTCTTAATTTTTATTAGTGGTTTGCCAAGTTCGGTTCGGTTCGGTTCTATTCTTAATTTAGTAATTTATTTAATAATATTAGTGGTTAATAAATTTAGATTGTTATTAATTTTTTTTTAAATATCATGCATGCAGAATGTCAAATAGTTGTGATTCGGGTGGCCTTCACATGCTGCAGTTGCACATGATGATTTTGGTTTTGAATCGGCATGGTCAGCAAATAATTTTAGCAATTTATTATGGATGCTGCATGACCAACATAAGATCTCACAAATTCATGATGATGTAAGTTACTTCATGAATCATATAATTTTTGTAAAATGATATAACTATTTGAATTATAATATTTTACTTTAATTAAATTTTTTAATATTGACAGGATTACAGAAATGTAGGAGTGGACCCTTGAGGTATCTGGACTGGGATTAAGTACAACGACCTTTGCAAACCATTCTTACTTAGACTCAGTTTGTATAAGGTTTCTCAAATGACTCACATAAAAATTGATCCAGCACTCCTCACTGGTCTCGTGGAGCGATGAAGACCAGAGACCCACAGTTTTCATCTTCCCGTGGGAGAGATGACAATTACGCTGCAGGATGTTTCTTGTCTCTGGGCGCTACCGATCGTAGGGTTACCGGTGATAGGTTCTTCAGACCGTACTTGGTCTATCTTAGTGGATCAACTTCTTGGAAATGGGACCCAAGTGCGATGCTTAAAAAGAAAAAGAGATCGGGGCCAAACAACATGCAAGAGGTTCGAACGACTTCTGGATATGCTATAAGTTTGAAGGAGTTGCGTATTCGATTTGCTGCAATGCCAAATGCGGAACCGGGTGAGCTGACAGAGGAGCAGATACGCCAGTACACAAGAGCGTATGTACTCGATTTGTTCGGGTCTATGTTTTTTGCTGATTCGTAGGGAGATTCGGTTCCGGCAATGTATTTGCAATTTCTATAAGATCTTGATTCCCCGGAACAGTACAATTGGGGTGGGGCTGTTCTTGCTTATCTCTACAGAAGCCTTTGTGTTGTGGTTCAGCGTAAAACAAAGCTTATGTCAGGGCCAACTGTGCTTCTGCAACATTGGTGTTGGTCTCGTTTACCGACCGGCCGTCCTCATCCCTTAAATGATTGGAGTCCAAATTGGGCCAATCCAAATGAACAAGAGTGTCCAGCATTCGGAGATAAGTGGTGTTGTTTCCATGTTATTGCCAGGTCACAATCGGAGTGGAGTTAGTTACTTCCGCAACGAACTACAGAAGCTCGAAGATTACATGGTAAATTAGGAGCCCTACAACGCATTGTTAAATCAGATACCGTGTAAGCTGCCATCATGAGTTAATGTCGAAAGGGGTGTATGGCTAGCTCGTGTGCCACTTGTGCACTTTTGGATAATTAAGCATTATTATCTAGATCGTGTGATGAGGCAATTTGGGTATGCACAGCCGCTCCCGCCACCACTGCCGCTCTCCGAGGATGAGGTACGCCTGTTACATAAATTTGTTCACAGTGCCAATGTGGGGTTAGTAAATTGGTCTAATGTGCACCAGAATTACGTAAATGAGGCATCTAATCCAGGAGTCCACTTGGTTGTTCCAACCGGGTATTGGAGTCATTACGACATATTACCATATCGAAGTTGGTTTCAGGAGAATGGCATGTTCAATATCTTCTTAGAAAAGCGGTGCATAGAGAGTCTTGATGATCCCATTCTAGAATACAGAGATGAGATTGGCGAGGTAGGGTACATTCCCGGTGCCCCGAAATCGACACGTGATGTAAGTTTTATAAATTAAAAAGATTTATGAGATGTTATTATTCTTTCAATGTACTTATCACTTTTTATTTTATTTTATAGACATTACGAGGGATAAAGATAATATCAGCAGCTATGGGATTGACGAAATCGAGGGCACTCAAGAAAATAGAGAAATTTTTTCTTAAAGCAAGTTGTGGAGGAGACTGAAAATGAGCGATAATTGCTATCTGACTGAAACTGACTGAAAATGGGAGCTCTCTACGTGGGGGAGGTTAATAAGTGGACGGGACGGATCCAGATTTTTTATTTTTTGTTTTTAAAAAACCCGGGACGGATTATGTGATAAGCATAAATTATATACACATTTAATCTAGGTTTTATTATAAAAACAACCCCAAATATCTTGTATTTTTAATATAAAGTGATTTAAATATACCTAGAATCAAGTTACTACGGTTGTTTGGCTTTTCATTGCAGGAAATGATGAAAAATGGCGAAAATACCCACCAGTGCGGATCAAACTACCCGCAGTGAGGGTCAGCCCAGCCGCACTGAGGACTTAGTCGCATTTCCAACATCCAAGTGCTGCGCAGGAATTTTCCCGAGCCTAGTGCGGATGAAGTTCCACCCGCAGTGCGGATCAGCCATCTGCACTGTCATCCGCATTCAACTAATTCGCAGAAATTAAATAAGAAAACTTAGAGCCAATGCGGATGAGACCACCTGCAGTGCGGATCAGCCATCCGCACTGGAGCCGCAGAATGCCAAATTTACACAGTTTCAACACGGGTTCTATTTTTGGCACTTCATGGACGTGTGTTACAGTTAAATGTGGACAGGGAATCCTGGGAAACAATCCAAATATAACACCCACTAACTCCACTTTCTAGGCTCTTAATTGGGCATGGTCTTTGGCTATAAAAGGGGGTGTTCATTCTCCATTCATATGATCCCTCATTCTTTCATTCTCTCTCTACACACACACACAATACTTAGCGATAAATTCTGGAGAAAGGAAAGCTTTCAAGCAAGGAGAAGAAGGGTTTTCTGAGCAAGAAGTCGGCAAGATAGAGGTTTTTGATTTGTCAAAGGGTGTAATTACTTCCTTTATTTCATTTCTTCTTACTTTGCCAATTTTTGTAATGGATCTCTCCATGAGGGAGTAGTTCTCTCTCTAGGAGTTTAGGTCAATGCATGAACTTGTTTAATTCTATTTTATTCGGTTATTTGTTTTTATTATGATTGTTTTATGGGATTTGATTGTTAATTTCTGTGATTTAATCATTTGTATTAATTACATAGTTAGTACTTGAATTGTAGTATCCCGTTTTGGATTCGAAAGAACCAAAATTGACTGTGATCAATAGAATAGTACCAAACTATGAATGCAAATACCTTAGGTTTAGGTTATTGTGTACTACCGTCCGGGTATTTGCTTTTTTTTTTTTCAAATCCGGGACGGGTTGTTTAGTACCGTCCAGTTTTTTTTTGTTTGTTTGCGCGAATTTAATTAGGAGGGTTAGATTAACGTAATGTAACCCGGACGGAATAATTAGACCCGTCCGGTGACAGAATAATTAGATCCGTCTGGTGGGACGTGTTGGGGTTTTGACGGTTCAAACCCATTAATTTAGCTTAACAACGGAAGTGTGTAAAACAAAATTTTTACAGTTAAGTTAAGCTAAAAATTAAACGAGGTATGTCAGGAAACCTTCCAAGGCGGTCCACCTTCAGTATTCCTTTGGCATCAAAACCTCATTTAATTTATTTACAGATCTACTCCATGATTGATTTTCTAAAGCATTAAATCTATTTACAAATTAAATAGATTAATATAACAATTTATACCTTGATTCCAAATCTCAGTTGGAATGCAGAATAAGCGAGAAGAGCTACACCAAAGAAGGAATCGACTCGTAGTATCACACGTGTGATACCTCTATCGGTTATCCACCAGGACTAACTGGAGAGCGGTTTATTTCTTCTGCCAGAAATACCGTAAACCGCGGAATTCTGCTGAAACACTATTCACCGAGAAAAAAGACAAAATAAATATATTTGTGTCCCGAGGTTACTTGGTATCGCTTTAAAAGCTAAACCGCGGGATTTCGCAAAATATACTATTTTCCTAATCTCGAAATAACCGAAATCAAGGAAGAGAGAAAAACCGATTAACAAAGTAATCAGATTAACACGTGAATTAGTGAGTCTTTCTCTCTACCCCTACCCCTCTATTTATAGACTTTCGAGGAGGTTTGCAAAAGACCAAAATACCCCTCAAAACAAATCTATTTACCAAAAGCCCTTGACACCTCATCCTTTTATCATGTGAAATGACCAAAATACCCTTGCCACCTCACATGACACATGTCAACACATGGGAAGTCGGCACCAAGGGTAAAAAGACCATTTTGCCCTTGGCCCATTAAGGCATGAATAGTGTTGGGCTTTGACTTTGGGCCTTTAATTTTAATTAAGGCTTTGATTATTTTGGGCTTTTAAATCCATAATTCAAACCCATAATTAACAATTAAAATTCCAAATCATATATATATAATTGTCATGTACAATTATATTTCTTTTCGGTTATTGTTCGGTAACTTTTATACAACGTAATGTGTACGTTTATAAATTAACCGTTGTTTCTGCTTGTCATTCTAAATGACATTTATAATTTAATTATATCACGTATAATTAATTATAACCATCTTAATATTAATTATAATCAATTTATAATTAATCAGTAAGATTCTCCGAGTAGCTCCTATATGGTGTGACCCAATAGGATCTGTGTTATGTTGGTAAACAGAGTTAAAACTGTTTTAACTTCTGTTAGTCATGGGTGGCATCTGGCAACACATCATGACCATCCAATTACACAGATGATGCTGTACTATACAATATCACGATCCAGTAAACAATTTACTTGTGTCAGTTCTTCTGTCTCATAGTTATCAGATCAGTTTTAAGGTAGATATGTGTCATCCTTGTTAACTGTATCTTTTCTTGATCTTGAGTAGATTATCAAATATAATTACTCTTGTAATTATACTACATGTAGATAATCTAACTCTACCAAGGGGCCCAGTAATGCTATAGCTCGTATAGAGATACGAGGGACAAATAGTATTCTTGGCAGACTATCACTTCCTCACCTAAGCTATACATATGGAAATGCTACCGTTATGGCTGCTTTTTACGGACAGCGTTAGATAACACTTACTCATATATATTTCTTAATGAGAACGATAAATACCTCATACTGTAGAACTTTGACACTGAATGAAAACATAAATGACACGAACACAATTCTATTTAATGTTTCATTCGGGGTCTGTCAAATACCATGTTCCTAGAACATGTATCTATGTGATTAAAATGACATCTCGTGTCAGGTGGTTTGTAAAACTTAACCATCTTTTAATCCACATACTAACCTTATAGCGGTAATTAGTGTTCCTGCTAATTACCTTGGTCAGTGACCTTTTAAGAGTATATATTATCTATATTATGGAGTTTCACAATTTCAGTCATGAACTCGAAATGATCCACAAATGCAATAATACTCAAGGTAACAAAATGATATATAAACATTCAATTCATGAACAAAGCTTTATAATTAACTTATCGTATTATTAACTTCTAGATTATTACAAACTAACAGGACGGTGTGTAGTCTCTACTCTGTACTAACCCATAAAAAAAAAAGCCGATTTTTTAATTTGTAGTATTTTGAAAAATAAAGAATAAACAACTAGTCTGCATTTTCATAAATCTCACAAGCATATTAGTTCGAGTGATACACAAATCTAGTCTGTGTTTTTGCTGAGTTTGAAATTTCTTTAATTAATTATTTTATTTTCTTAGAATATGACTACTAATGATATTATTTTGTAATTCGTAGTCATATTGATTTCAAACAACGAAATCTAATTGTTCAAAACGATCAACTTTATGAATAATGTATTTATATACTACATTAATTATAAATTTTCCAATTCATTTGATACGAAGTCAACGGTTAAAACAAAAGAATTTTAAATTAATTTTAACGCATTCATCTTTCATTATTTTTTAAGAGGCGGATTCAAATACCTTCATTTTTAAAAACTTTTATATTTCAAAATCTAAAAGTTAAAAGTTAAAATAAAATAATTTGATATAATCTATGTCATTTTATTTATGTGCTTATAAAAAAAAATCAAATTTTAATTTTATTTTTATGTGAATCAATAAGTTGAAAAATCAACGTCTCTAAATTATCCACATTAGTACATTTTTTACAAGCTCTGAATGACAATCAAAATAAAGTTGGAATATCATAAATTTTTACACATGCATAAATAAAATGATATAGATCATATCCAACGGTTTTTTTTTTCACTCTTAAGTTTTAGATTTTGAGTTGTTAAAACTTTTAAAAATAAAAGCATTTGAACCCTCATTTTTTAATCCCTTGACTTCATACAAAATGAATTGAAAAATTTATAATTTTTGCATATGAATGTGGATTGGTTTGAATTCATTTTTTAAAACCTGTTTGATAGATTTTTGAAGTTGGTATCACTACGACTGCCTCTGGTTGGGGGAAATAAATATGCTGGTCGGTAGACATGTCAAAGTGAAAATGAATGGTTATATTGACGTGATGAGTTCCAAGACAGAACAAATCATTTACAAATCAATGTTATCAGAACTGGACCGGACCGGATTATCGAACAGCTAAAGCTTTGGTTTACTGGTTCACTGATTGGATCGGTGGTTCAACTGGTTCAATTGCTAGTTTTTTAAAATTACATATAACTTATTATCTAAAAGCCAAATTAGTTATATAAAATGAAAGTATGTATCTGGTTCAATCGAAATGCAATTCTAACAAACTCTAATAAAGAGCACATGTCAAAAATCATTAAAAAAAATAAAAAAGTAACAACATAATAGAAGTTCAAAATCTGATTATCTGATATACTTAACAGTTGACATCAACCTAAGTTTTTCTACCTCCTCTTCTAAGAAGGCAGTATGAGCTTTCTTCTTCTTCTTCTTCTCCCGGTACTTGCGAATAGCTTCACGGTTGCCTAATGGCCGATGTGTATTTTTCGGGCTCGAATTGGACTCATCAGCTAGGTCTGTTTCATCTATAGAGGCAAATACTTGGGTGTGTGTGTGGTGGCATGTGTGGGTATGTGAAGTTGCAGTCGGGCCAGGAGGGTTGCACGTGTGAGTGTGTGTGCATGAGGTCTGTGTGTTCTTCATGAATTCTTCCAAGGCATTTGACATTTCATGGTTGGGTAACAGTAGCTGGTAGATTGCACAAACGATCTGATTAATAATCAAATAGTATTGTTTGAAATAGTGCCAAAATATCTTTAATCATTATAAAAAAGGCCAGATAGGCACCTTGTCATTACTGAAAAGCTGAGTAAAAACTAAAAAGCTGCGATTACATCTAAAAACTAAGTATAAACCTAATATCTTCTAAAAACCCATAGATTACTTCATGCCTCAACAACCACACTCAAATCTAAACTAAGATTAGCATCATAGGCAGTAATCTAAACACACAATTCTACCTCCAAAATCTTAACCCTACTAAAATTAACACATCTGGTTCACTATCCAAAAATATTTTTAAGCATAAAACAACATTTTAATCACAACCCAAATCATTGAGAAATAAGAAGAATTATACCAAATATTCTTGAACTGTGATTAGGGACATCATGTTACAAATAGTTCTGAGCTGAATATCAGAAAAACAAATCTCATTTCTCAATTCTCCACAAATACAAATAAATAGCACTGACAACAATGAGAAATTCAACCCAATTGCTACAAGAAGTAAAGAATAAAAACCGAAGCAGCAGCTTCAAGTCAGTTGGCTGTAACACAACCGCTTGTGCTAATGCTAGTTATTATCTACACCTAAACCTAAGGTAGTGACCCAACCAATTGACATGTCTTAACTGGATCATATCATAGACTTCACAGACATGTGTTTTGGCTGATGAATCCTTCTACAAAAGAATTGTTCTTTGGTTTGAGCATTTCATCAAACATCTCAAACGCATTGATCTATTCAATAAAATCAACTAAAATATTAACTTTTCAAGTGTTCTAACAATTTGATTGAATGAGATTATTTTTATCTCGACAGTTTCTTTTGTGATTTCGTTTCAATCTAAGCCTTGAGGTGTTTTGATTGAGCCGTGTAATAGTCTTGTGCAGATAATATTAAAGAATTGAATAAAAGGGTAAGAAATCAAACTAATTCGGTTACATAATCTAGCAGCAGGAATCACGTTGATTTTCTTGACGAGTGAAGAAAAACAAGAATCGTAAGATGATTGAAAGAGGAATGAGAAACATATGAACTCAAGACTCTTGAACCGATTTTGTTTAGCGGTCAGTTCATCCGTTTTTTAATAAAACTGGCTGGTTAAATAGTTTTTTTTACCTGCCCAACAACAATCCAATAACATAAATGATACTTGGATGGATATGGAAACATTATCCTGCAATGATCTGACATTTAAGATGAGTTTATAAGAAATAAATATGATTAATTTGATTCAGACGGTAGAAGGCAATAACAATATGGTTAAGTATTGTGCTTTTCCGTTTATTTTCTTTCAATTTCAGTAGCAGGTTATATATATGGTTGCCTCCATTGTAAAAGGGAGATAATTTTATAAAATTTGAGAGAGGTTTTATCTTTATTGTTCTTAATTGAACTTTGACCTTATCAAAGGGGCACCAATCTTTGTGGCGTTCTTCTTCGTTCTTCTTCTCCTTGGCTCCTAAGTTTCTGAAGATCTTCAACGGATCGAGAATAAGTTCTTATTCCTTGGTTCTTGAAACCAGATTTCAACGGGTTTGGCTTTTTCCATCTGAATTGATTTGACTTTCTCGAGTTGATTTCTTTGTTTGTGGGTTCACATCATGACGGCTGCTCTCTAGTCGGGGGTAAATAAATCTGTTGAACCATTCAAATTTTTTCATGCATGAATCTAAAAAAAAAAAAATTCATGCACAAATCTCAAAAAATAAGTTTTTGTGTGAATCTTAACAAAGATCAACAATTGGGATCAGAATAACAGGCTCCTGTTAAGAATCTGTCTTTGATCTAGTGACAAAGACAGCTTCCATATGAGAGGTTATGGATTCGTAAATCCACAAAGTGAGAATATCTTCTATAATATACATAGAAATTTAAAAGTGTATTGAGTGGCTTGATAATTTAAAAAAAAAAAAAATCCTCATTTCCCTAGTTGGGACCACAAATTAAAAATAAAAAAAAATACTAGCTTGGGTGAAAAATCAATGGTCATAATAAAATGCACAATGAAAAACAGTACCAAGAATCTGGATGCTGAAATAATCAAGACTAGTACATTTTGAATATTTAATATTTATACATTTTTCAAGTAACAAGTTGTAGTTGGATGAGGACCATCTATCAACTAACCCTCAAATATTCAGATCATATTCATTTATTATTCTCAACATTTTTGCTTTTTGTCATCCAATTCTGATTATTATTGTTTCTCATTAGCTCCATCAATAATACAATATGCCCTTCAACCGAGTAGCATCATAATTAACTACAATTAGGAAAACCAATCTTTCAAATTTAGAAAAATAAACTAAATTGAATGGGTGAGCAAGATATTTAATTGCAGTGCCAGAAAAATTTCTTTAAAACAGAACTGAAAACTGACATTTCAAGTTTTGGTACAACTTACATGGGAGAATTTGAATTTTTCATTATTGAAATAAACCTTCAAAGCCTTGGTTTTGGAGACTCCACTGATTGCCTCACTTCCCTAACTCGAGCTTCTTGTGTAAGCGACACAACAAGCTGCACACAAGGATCCACACAAATTTGATGTTTAAAACATATGATTTTCAATGACAAGGATTTCTCTAATTGTTGTTCCTTGCTTAAGCTTCTTCTTGATGGAGTTTGTTGAGAAATATGTATGTTTATCGTATTATGAGAGTTGTAGGGTTATATAGGCAAGAAAGGTATTATAGAAGTTGTATGATTGTTTATGCAAAATGTACCGTCTATGTAGGCCCAAAGGAACATAAGAATCAATAGAATTCATTTTTACACTCAATTCAATTTGGTATCAGAGCACAGAAGATTTTGAAACCCTAGCAGCCTCCTTTCTCTTTTTTCCTCAAACCCGTTACTGTAGCACGCAAGGCAGAGAGCAGCAGCCGCCACCACCTCCACCAGCGCCGCCAGACCTCCGCCAAGCCTCCAGGGGCTTCGCCAGCCCTCTGCCAGCTCCGCCAGGGGGTTCGCCGGCCCTGCTGGTGCTCCGCCAGCCTTGCTGGCCCTTGGCCAGAGGCTTCATTAGAGGATCAGGTGACCCGCTAGAAACTGCTCCATTCAGATCTGGCCTCCTTGACCTGAGAATAGCTACTCTTCCTTCATTTTTCCTTGATTTGTTCTACTTTTCCCTTCTCTTTCTCTTACATCTCTTGTGATTGTTATTTTTCTTATTTGGATCGAGTTGGTTGAGCTCGAATCTTGATGTGCTAAGATCAAGATCAGGTTAAAGGAAGGAGGAAGAAGAGAGGGGGAGATGATGTGGATGTGGATCTAAATCAGGTCAAGAAGAGTCAAGAACTCGATTTTGTAGAGGTGATTCAGACTTAGAACAATACGTGAGATGTAGATCTAAGTCGGATCAATGTCAGAAGGGGAGATCGAGAACCCGTTCGTGAAGGCTTGAGCGAAGCTAACTCCTGATGAGTTTGCTATCATGGTGCTAGCGTTGGCTGTGAGCCAAGCTCCTGTGGAAAGTAAGCCGAAGACGCAGAAGTTGGAGCTTCAGTCTGTGGACATAAAACTAGATGGGCCAGTCTCGTATTTGAGTTGGTCGCGTCGGGTTAAGAGAGCTTTGGTAGGGAAGAATGTGGATGGGTATATCACGGGTGAGATGGAAGTACCAGCAAAGGATTCAGCTGAGTACAGTGCGTGGAGATCTACCAATAGTATGCTGCACACTTGGCTCCTAAACTCGATGAATGCCTCTATTGCCAAGACAGTTGATGCAATAGAGGACGTAAGTGATGTTTGGGGGAAGTTGATGCGGATCTATGCGGAGATTGACAACAATATGAGGGTGTTTCAGATCGAGAGAGAGATCGAGGAGGTAACACAGAGAGGTAGGTCGATTGGAGAGTATGCCGCAGATCTGGAGCGACTGTGGACAGATTACGACCACTTCTCTCATGCTGAGTGCTGTTTGGATCCAAATTGCAAGAAGGGTGTGAGAGATGTTCAGAGGAGAACTATGCACTTTCTGAGGCATTTGGACTCAGCATTCAAGCAGAGGAGCGCTATGTTGCTAGCCAGATGAGATGGTGTGGCTGAAGGCAAAGAGCAGCAGCCACCACTTTTTGAGTGCTAGTTCTCTTGATGACAAGAGGTCCACAACTGGCTACTGCATGTTTGTACGGGGTAACTTGGCCTCTTGAAAGAGCAAGAAGCAGCCAGTTGTTGCGAGATCGACAGCAGAAGCCGAGTACAGGGCTATGGCATTGGCAGTTGTTGAGATGATGTGGCTGAAGAGGTTGTTGGAAGAACTCAAGGTGAATAACGGAGCTAAAATGAAATTGTAGTGCGATAGCAAGTCCGCGATTAGCATTGCCAACAATTCTGTGCAGCATGACAGAACCAAGCATGTGGAGATCGATAGGTTCTTCATAAAGGAGAAGCTAGGACTATTGTAGCTGAGTCATGTAACTACTAGAGATCAAGTAGCTGACTGCCTCGCCAAAGGACTTAGCTCGATAGATCTAAATAGGTTTTGTGACAAGATGGGCTTGAAGGATATCTTTTACCCATCTTAAGGGAGAGTGTTGAGAAATATGTATGTTTATCGTATTATGAGAGTTGTAGGGTTATATAGGCAAGAAAGGTATAGAAGTTGTAGGGTTGTTTATGCAAAATGTATCGCCTATATAGGCCCAAAGGAACACAGGAATCAATAGAATTCATTTTTACACTCAATTCAATTGAGTTAAAACAAAAGGAGTTGATCTTAATTAAAAGGGCTGTTTTAATTTGAGTTCATATTTCCAATTTTAACATCCAAACATTCGATCTGAACAACTTAACATGATCTGCTTATAAAAGTGTCCTTGGAGACAGCATTTTACATTCTTTTGGACCGTTTTACTATCTTTTAGATGGTCTAAAATCTCCCAAAAACAACGATTATCTATCTATCCAAAAAAATAGTAAAGGAATTCCCCCAAAATAAAAAAAAAATAGTCTAACAAGGACATTTTCATATAGAGATCATGTTGAGCGATTTGGATCAGCTGTTTGGACCTCGAAATTGAAAATATGGACACAAACTAAAACATGAGCTTTAATTCGCGATGTACAATAGCCCATCAACAAATTTGAAAATTAAAAAATAATAAAAATAAACACTTTTGGAAATTCAAAAAAAAAAAAAAAAAGTACCTCGCCTTTCCTGTTGTACATGCGACCAGTAACAAAACCACGGCCCCCATAAGCTGTAGGTGAATCTATCTGCACCAAAGTAGCTCAAAATAGAATTACAAAAGTAAAAAAAGTTTCAAATCATTTGATAGATGACTAAAGGATTATCAGATGCAACACATTTTGTACCCAACCTATCTATGATAGAGAACACATAATACTAATATTTACTTTTTGACCAAATTTAACACTGATGCTACAGTTCTCATATCAGGATATAACACATCCTAATACAATATTAATACATACACATAAAATAGCATAAGAACTGTTTCTAAGAAGAAAAAGAGGTAAAAAAAATAAAGAAAAGAAGACAAGAAGTGGCTCAAAGACTTACAGTAAACAGTACCCAGTCATCAGCTTTCACAGGCCTGTGAAACCACATCCTGAGAAAATAAATTAGGTTATTTATATAAAATACTTCAATTAAAACATGTGCGCACACATACTAAAAAGTAGTAGTATCCATTTACATAAACAGAAAAATGACTGTTACCACATACGAGTGATCAAGACTAAGAGCGGATGCAATGATACCCCCCTTTCTGTGTGGATTTAGGCTAACACCAGCAAATATTAGATCTGATGCATATGCAACCACACATCTATTATATTAAAGAGAAAAAATACAATGTTAATTGAACAAAAGAAATAAATAAGAGGTAAAAAGTATCTCAATGTATTGCATAGGATCAGTGATGTTAAATCAGAACAATTTACCTGTGCAAAGCTGGATCGTTTGAGAGTTCCCCTCGGGCTCTAAACCAATAAGAGAAGCTGAAACAGAAAACGGTAATTAATATAGTACATCAAGGAATTTATAAGACAGGTAAAAAAAAGTATAATAGATAAATAAACAGTCGAGAAAAGGAAGTTACCTCGGTTTTGATTCTTCTCGTGTAGAGTATTTCTCACAGAACCTTATCTCTATGGGCCAAGGAACAAACTTTTTTGAAGCCACTCTTCTCCTATATTCCCTGCAGTTTTTGTTAAAAACTACTTATTTTTAACTTTTTTAATATAGAGCAGAATGGATACTTTGTAAATTTAAAATGAGTTTTATTAGTAAAGACAATAAAATGGGTAAATTTGTGAGTTTTTGAATTTAGAAGGGTAAATATGATTTTATGAACTTTAGAGGGGGAAATATGTAATTTCGAAGTTTTTGAGGGGTATACATGAAATTCCCCCAAATTAATAATAGTTGAGAAATCAGCATGTGAATCCCTGTTACTTTTAACCAGTGTTGTAAAAGATGTTTGTTTAGGCCGATTAATTGGCTGATTAATCCTTGGCGGTGATCAAACTGTCATGAATTTTTCCGACTAATCGGTTGATTATTTCCAATTATGGCTGATTATTTTCAATTATTTCCGATAAATTGCTTGGTGGTACCCTGTCCGTCCGACAACGACCGCATACCGTTATTTATAACACTACTTTTAATAGGTGTGGTGGGGAGGGGGAGAGGGGGGAGAGGGGGGAGTTACACTGTAAACGTATTTACAGCTCTAAAGCCATGAAATGAGGTCAGATAGAGAGTATAAAAATATGGAACTAGTTCACTTCAAAATAATATTATTACATGGGAAGGCGTGGATCAGTCATGTGTCTTTCCTGTAATTCCTCCATAGATAAAAGCTGTTCTTGTTAACCAAGTAAAAGAGTCAGTGTACAGTTCCAGTAGAAAAACAAACTAACTGTGTAACATGACCTACTACCGGTCAAAATGTAACGATCAAATGCCGGGCTGTACAAAAATTATACTGAGAAAAATAGTTGTCAGTGAATCCTAATAATTTAGAAACTATACAAACAAACACATCACCCTTTTTTATTTTATAACTAAGTTGCACACAAATATTTTCTATGAAAAGTTTTCTAAAATATTCACGAATGAAAGAGGTGCTGAGTGATTGTACCATTATGTGCCAGTGTAAATCAAATCATAGCAGTACAAACTTGCAGTCATTGCCAAAAATAAGTTAAGTCATAAGAAAAACTAACAGTCTCAGGAGAAGGAACAGGTGGCATCGATACTGTCTGGTGTTCAAAACCTAACTGTTCTTTCTGCATCAAAGATTCATAAAAAGATGTTTATTACAGGCAATGGCAGATACAGTAAGAGGGAATGGGGGTCAATTGACCCCATTCATTTGATAAATTTCTGTGCTTGTACATGATTTTTTTTTATAGTTTTAGAGTAAAATGCTATGGATACTGTGAAATTGACCTCCATACTCAGTATGAAAATTTTATATGATTGACCTCCATAGCTTGAAAGTCTGGTTTCGTCCTGAATTTATAGGAAGATACGCATTAAATAGAAGATGACAGGATGATATATGAACAAAGACCTGAAATGAGGCAATAATAGTGAAAATGACAGCGCCATGCTGCGTTGCCTCTACTAATCTGGTGGCGAAGTTATTGCCATCTCGAACTCGACTCACTTGATAAATTATAGGCACTATTGAGAGTGAGATAACAACAAAAAATATCATTATGTTGTAAAAAATAAAGCATATGAATAAGTACAGAACACAGCAGAAAAGGATGCTAAAGGGAGATCTATGAAGAAAAACCTATTGGTCTAATTTATGAAATATGAGTATGACTTGACAATATAAATTCTAACTCCAAATAGGCAGAAGCATAATGAGATCCATCTTTAAATATGTGTTACTTCTACTCTTAACATGATTTTTTTTGGGTGCAAACAGTGTCTCAGCTCCTGTGAGTTTCTCATTCAAGGTAAACCACAATAAAAACCTAAACCTACCAATGCCCTCAGGCACCATCCATGATTTGAATCTTGACAAAGGATCTGTTACATAAAAATAGTATATCTAATTTTGCATATAACACAACTAAGGGGCCTTAAGAATATGGAATATGGGCATAGACAACGTAACTGATTTTATTATCAATTTTCCTTTTTTTTTTCTTTTTTTTTTAAATATTGACAGAGGCTGTCAATGTATACTGCAAACATCCATAAACTAAATTACAGCAAGATTAAAGCAGTACAATAAGTCAAAGTATACAATAAGTCAATTGTTTAAGAATTTATGTTCATAAAGAGAGATACCATTGTTGTCCCCTCTCAAGATGAAAGTTGCATGTAAACTATGCAGTAGTTTAAAGCAGTCCACTGTTTTTGACGCTGCTGCTAGTGCCTATGTACACAAATAAATGATAATCAGTGAAATAATGGAACTTCTCTTTGAAGAAGAAAATAACATAAATATTCCCTCGGAACTCCAAAACCAACAAGAATAAAATGTGATCATCTCTTCACAAGTTAATTTCAAGACAATGTTGCTTGGAAAGTGCAAATAATTACTTGAAAAGGGATATTAATTTATGTTATACAAATAAAATCACATGGTAAGTCCTGATGTTGTTTCTATGCAAGAAAGTATACTGTGAAAAAGACATGACCTCACAAGAGAAAAAATGATTTAAGTAACCTGGCCAATAAACTGTCCACCAAAGACTTGTTTAAAAGCAGGAGCATCTCGAGGAGTAAATCCCCGAAAAATGTTAACCTACATTTACAATAACACAACACACGGTAAACACAGTCTAAATTATACTGAATGTAGAAATAAGCTACGGTGTATGTTTTGAAATGCTAGATTCCAGTACCATACCAGTTCAGAATTTATCTGTAAAGCTATATTCTATTACCTAAATACATGTTATTTAGTAAAAAAAAGGAACCTGGCTTCACCTGTTACTCTGTAACTGTAGAAGTTGGTTTATTCTATTAAGTAAATGCATGTTACTCAGAAGAAGAAAAAAAAAAAGCCTGGCTAATTACTAGATCAAAACATAATGATGTTAAAGATGCAGTATCTCAGATTCCCCACAAAGATATATAAAAAATCACCTGCATCCCTATTCTCCTTAAACTTTTTAAGTCGCCCAAATTACCCTAATGACCTTTCTCAGTTGTGTAAAGATGTGCAAATAAAAGTAGTAGTTAATATGGCACATTTTACAAGTACATGGAGATGGAAGCAGGAGATAACACACAAGACATTGTCATATTTTTTTTGTAGGGAATGCCTGAATATTTCCGGTGTTTATCTTTATGGGGTTATGCAAAAATATAAGAGTTTCCAGGGGGTAACTTAAAATTTCGAAAATTTGTAGGATTACACAAAAAATAATGACTTACGTCCAGTGGCTCCAGATGTAAAATATGTTCCACAAGGGAGAAGTTTTCTGGTGTCTCATCGGCATTCCATATTGATTTCGGCTGCAGTAAGTATATATATTTGTTTGGCAGAATCAAGCACGTTAGCTGCAATGAGGTCTAGTTAGTGGGCCCACATATATAAATTAATGAGGTATAAGTCAGTGTATTTCAAAATAATAAATAACCAAGAAATTTGACTATTACCGCACTTAGTGCAACTACACTGACTTGATGAGTACAGCCAGTACTCCCTGTAAAATAGTTATCATTAACAATAATACAAAAAGATAAATTTACTAGTGGAATACAAGGTCGCAAATCATATCATTTCTTTTGGTTACAAAAGAATTTAATATACATATATCAATTTTTTTCTTGCCTAGTATGTTTTCTATTCCTTCTTTTAATCCTTTTACCATAATTACAATATTTCCCGTTTCTAGTGGTCAGAGGATCAGATCCTTGTCAGATTTGAACAAACTAACGACTTTGATCAATGGTTAATTATGATTGAGATACAGTAAGAATATGCCAGCTCTCCAACAGCATAACGTAATCAACAAACAGTAACAAAAATATGAAATATCTACCATGACCAAAATAGTCATATTTTCTCAACAAAAGACGGTTTCCTTCGTCTGCATTGGTTGAGTCAGAAATCTCAGCCTGAAACATAAAAAAATGACTGAACTAAAGTTCATACATGGATTAATTGGTAAAAAGGTACAGTAAAGTCTATGTATCAGTGGCTGGAATTTGAAAATTGAGCTTAGATTCATGTATATTTGAATTTTTGCCTACCCCTGGTGAAATGAATGATAAGATATTAAGATAGATAAGATAAAAACAAACTGCTGACCTGACCCTCCCATATGAAACAAAGGCCAGCTACTGGTTCTCCTTCGTGCACAACATACTCTCCAGATTCTACCAGAGAAAAACAAAACACAAAATAATTTCTTATTATTACTGCCTCTTAACTCTTGCCTCTTGCAATCAGAGATTTGTCTTCAGAAAGAGACAAAACTCAAACCATAATGCTTGACTTGAAGAACATGAGCAATCTTGCGGTAAGAAGAACTTGGGAGACGCTGTAGCAATGGCACTTGACCGAGAAATTCAATCACTGCACTGACCCAATAGAGAAAAAAGGAAAAATCCCACTTTCAGGAAAAAAAAGAGAGTAAAAAAACATGAATTGTGCCTCTTATTTTACCTTCCTCAGTATCCATTAAAGAAGTTCACTAGACGGGGAGAAGAGAAGGGAAAGGAGAAGGAGAACTGAAGAGAGGTGAAAGCGATTGGGCACTAACTGTAGTGAGTCGTCGTTGTATAAACGCGGGGTCGGGGTCGTCGTTAATGTCGGCCAGTGTTTGGAGGCTGGAGCGGAGAAAAGGAATTCATATCCGTTTTAAGATTCGTGTCGTATTAAATCGAACAACTCGGATCTCGTTCTACTCGTTGCAGTATACCACTCACCGCTGGATCTGAATTCGGACTTGGGAGAAGAAGAGTCCAAGGTACACATGATTTGCTCGTGTGCTACTAGGGGTAATTAATGAGCGAGCATGAGCGAGTTAGAGTATGCTCATGCTCGCTCATTAAGTAAATGAGTGAGTTGTTAATGAGCGAGTTTAAATGAGCGGATAAATGAGTGAGTTGTAAATGAGCGAGTTATGACTTATGACTCATAACAAAATTATATAGTGTGCCCACGCATAACAAAATTTGTTAAAAGTCATCATAACAAAATTCAACAAATTGTCATAATTCATTTAAATGAGCTAGTTGTTATGACTATTACTTGTTTTGGATTTTAGGCGGAGGTTTTGGTTCTGTCGATTTAAAATAAAATAAATATGAAACTATGAATATTAGTATATTACACATAATTAAATGTTACATTGTCCTTACTATATTACACATGATTAAATATGAAAATATGCTCACTATCTATCAATCTTAATAAGATAAGGTTGATGTTACACATAATTACATAGGATTAAATGTGACAGGGATTAGATGTGGCAAATTCTTAATGAGCGAGTTATGAGCGAGTTGGATCATGCTCATGCTCGCTTATTAAGTAAATGAGCGAGTTGTTAATGAGCGAGTTTAAATGAGCGGATAAACGAGCGAATTTAGATGAGCTTTTAATGAGCAAGTTATGAGCGATTTACTCACTCCTATGTGCTACTATACTGCTAATAAATAAAGGAAAGATAAGATATATTTGACCCACAGACCACAGTCACATAAGATGAAGACAAAATGTGTCAGGAAACTTCCGGGAAATCAAATATGGGAGAAAATAAGTAGCTGTTTTTTTGGTTCAATGAAATTTTCTTTCAAATTGGTGAAGAAACAGTTGATTTTCATGTTTTTTGGGAGGAAAATAAGTATTTTTTTTTTCTAATTATAGCAGGTGCAAACATAGACATGAAGCAAGAAAAAATTTCCTTACAAATTGGTGATGAAACAGTCGATTTTCATGTTTTTGGTTCAATGAAATTTTCGTTTAATGACAATGATACAATTTGCAGGATTGAAATTGTAGATACGATAGTAGCGGAAGAAATGGACGCAGTCTTGGGTGGTGAACAATTGGATTAGCTCCTAAGCGAAACCGACTCAGAAACATACGAAATAGTAGACCAAGACGAACTGTGCGGCCACCCCTGCTCACACCTTCAGCCGCACGACTCCTCTGAAAAACGGGGCAACCAACCAGTAGATGGTGCGGCCAGCCGTGCAGCCTCCCTATCTGTACCCATACCCGCACAACCCCTCTGCAGAGCCAAAATGTAGATGTTGTAGTCGATCCTTTGCCCATTCTAGCTGACTCCTTGCCCAATCCTTCCAAAGTTGAGCTCAAACCATTGCCACCCACCCTTCGATATGAATTCTTTGGACAAAACAAAACCTACCCAGTGATCATAAATGCAGACCTCAAACCAGATCAAACTGAGAAATTGCACTGGATTAGAAAGCATAGGAAGATCATAGGATACACTATCAATAACCTAACCAGAATCAACACAAACCTGTGCATGTATCGAATCCTGATGGAAGATGGTCATTAACCCTTTATCGAAGCCCAACGAAGACTTAACCCTAATCTTAAGGAAGTAGTCAAGAAGGAGGTCCTTAAACTCCTTGACGCTGGCATCATTTACCCCACCTCTGATTCAAAATAGGTAAGTTTGATTTATGTGGTGCCGAAGAAAGGAGGAACAACTGTGGTGACCGAAGACAATGGTAATTGATCACAAAAAATGGTTGTTACCGGATGGAGGATGTGCATTGACTATCAAAAGCTCAACAATGCCGCAAGGAAGGATCATTTCCCACTTCCCTTCATCGACCAAATGCTTGAACGGCTAGTCACTCACACTCACTTTTGTTATTTAGATGGTTATAGTGGTTTTTTTTTCCAAATACCAATTCACCCAGATGACCAAGAAAATACCATCTTTACCTGTCCCTATGGTACATTTGCGTACCATAGGATGCTGTTTGATTTATGTAATGCCCCTGCCACCTTTCAACAAGCCATGATGGCTATTTTTTGTTTTCTGATTTACTTGAAAAATCCATGGAGGTTTTCATAGATGATTTTTCAGTTTATGGTACCTCCTTTGATGAATGCTTAGCTAATATGACTAAGGTTTTGGCAAGATGCGAAGAAGTTAACCTGGTGCTTAATTGGGAGAAGTGTCATTTCATAGTGCAACAAGGGGTTGTCTTGGTTTATGTTGTTTCTTCCAAGGGGTTAGAAGTCGATAAAGTCAAGGTTGAGGTAATGGAAAAGCTACCAAATCCAACATGCGTCAAGGATGTGCACAGCTTCCTAGGACATGCAGGATTTTATCGGTGCTTCATTAAGGATTTTTCTAAAATTTGCAAACCCTTAACAAATTTGACAATGAAAGATGCAGATTTTATTTTTGATGAAAATTGTGTTGATGCCTTTTGCAAGATAAAAGAGGCGCTAATTTTCGCTTCCAACATTCGACCACCAAACTGGGACCTATCTTTCAATATCATGTGTGATGCCAGCGACTATGTAGTTGGAGCAGTGCTTGGGCAACGCATTGACAACAAGCCTCATGTCATTTATTACATGAGTAAAGTGCTTGATGAGGTGCAAGTGAATTACACAATTACTGAAAGGGAGCTCCTCGCTGTGTGATGACTCGAAATGAGTACTACTAATTTTTAGTATATATAAATATATAAACTTAGTTACCCTAATGCTACTCTGTCGGTTTACAAGCGCATAATCCTACCGTGTAGTAGTGTCGGATGTCAATCCACAGGGATAGATCTTAGTAGTTTAACAATTTAGTACTAGTCTAGGTTCTTTGATTTATGAGAATTTATACGTAACAATTAATTAATTAAAATAAGCAGTAAACATACAACAATTTTATACAGTTTTCTTTTGTGATTTTACAGTTTATTCTAGCAGATTGATGGGTGGAGGTGCTAGTATAATTAATTCTAGGGTTTAGGTCATCTTCTTCTAAATTAAGTATAATTTTGATGTTTATCTACCCCACATACGGCATTGTCACTACCCGCAGACGCCTTGTGATTTATGTTTTATGTGATTTGAAAGGCTTGTCGATCTTTTGATCGACTTTTGGGCTAACAATTCAGAATGTTATAAGTATGCAATTGTCTTCCTCACACCAATACAATTGATCGTATCATATCATATCCTACTACAAATTAATATCCCAAAGACCCCACTTATTTCTAAGTAATTCCTAATATAAATGAAAGATGCAATCTACAATATCTTGTCAAGGGAGCACCTTGGGTTCTAACCCTAGTCTTTGAATCGATGCCATGAATTGTTAGCTTAGGTGCTAGTACTTACATGTGTGTCCCTCACACAAAGACGAAACGACCATGAAACCTTATGGCATGTAGATTACTTTGGCATTTAGTAGACGGAACTATGTATGCAAAGATATTTATAAAAAACAATTTAAGAAATAAAGAAATATCAAATCAACATAAAATATAAATTATACTAAAACATAATAAAAAATTCGATACATCTAAACCCTAGAGATGAGAAGATTAGCTTCTTAGAGCCATGACAAAAATAAAAGGAATTAAATAAAAAAAAACATAACCTAAAATCACCCTAAAACGGGGATCTCTTCCTTGGATGATGTCTTATTTTTCCGCCTTAGACGATGAGAGCCGCCATTCTCTTCTCCTGAATTTACACTCTTATTCTACTCTAAATTCTGAAATTTAACACTACTAAACACACACACTATATAGTAATCATAAGAGTGTGGGGGTCATGGAGATCATGGGAGAACATGGGTGCCAAATATAGCCTTTTGTGCTATATTTGGAGCACTAAAAATGGACTTTCAATCATGACATATGCCAAAAATAGTTCACTAAACTTGGAGGTAAGGTATGTGCGTCCTTCTAGAAGGATTTCTACTCAGGGGTAGCATCAATGGATGAGATTTGATCCAAATATGACAGTTCATGGATTGAATCAGTGGGTTCTTGTGACCATTAGTTTAGTCCGCACGCGGTATCAGGTTAGGCCTCACGTGAGTCTGCGACTGCTAAACTGTCAGTAGACAATGAGATCTACAACTCTATATAAAGCTTTGCCTCAGAATTAGTGTGTAGGATACCTTAAAGTTCATACAAAGTGAGGGACTTTATTGAACTTCATGACTTGGGTGTGCTACTATCTGTGTCACACCTCACCTAATCTCCTGGACTTAACTGATCCTTAACTCTTCTACTCCATGTTGTGTGGCTTGTTGCATGTTATACACTTCGTGTGTGGTGTTACATGCTTTATGAAATGCCTGATCTAGATGCTATTTTCGAAAATCGCCTAAATATGACACTTTTTTCTCTATTTTTGTCCTAAATATATAACTTTCTCCAAAACCTGCCAAAATAGCGTAAAAACACATTTGTGGTGAATAATTCAAGAAAATGGTTACTTTGCATACACATTTTCATCATTTTCATACTAAAAAGTAGTGATTTTCGCTATATGTTTTGGCGTTATCACTATGGTGTTTGTAATCACCAAATGTCAATCATACTTGGTGAGATCAAAAGTCATTGTGTACACTAACTATGTTGCAATTCGATACCTGCTCAACAAGAAAGACGTCAAACCTCGCCTTATCCGATGGATCCTCATTCTCCAATAATTTGATTTGGAGATCAAGGACAAAAAGGCACTGAAAACTTCGTAGTAGACCATTTGTCCCGTCTAAGGTGCAAGCCGAAAGAAGATGATCTACCAATTGATGATGCTTTTATTGATGAACAACTCTTTGCCATCTCCACCACACCTACACTATGGTATGTTGATTTTGTCAATTATCTTGCATGTGGGGGTCACACTACCCAAATTCATGCCCCAACAAAAGAAGAAATTCCTTTGTGATGTTAAGTCTTATTTTTGGGATGAGCCAATGGTGTTTAAACTGGGGGTAGACGGGATTCACCGGCGATGTGTGCCGAAAGAAGAGGTCGAAGAAGTTCTTAGGTGCTGTCATTCCTCTTTTTATGGTAGTCATGCTTCTTCACACAAAACAATCGCTAAAGTGCCCCAAGTGGGATTTTCTGGTCCACACTTTTTAAGGATGTGCAGGAGTTCATTAAGAAATGTGACTAATGCCAGATGACCGAAAATATCTCTAATAGACATGAGATGTCTCTCAACAGCATACTAGAGGTCTAAATATTTGACGTATGGGACATTATTTCATGGGACCATTTTTGAGCTCTAGCGACAACCCTTCATCCTTGTCACGATCGATTACGTCTCCAAGTGGGTAGAAGCCATAGCAGGCCCTTCTGCGGATTCAGCAACGGTATGCAATCTTTTTCAGAAAATTATATTTTGCATGTTTGGTGTTCCTTGGGTGGTGATTCGAAGGCTCTCATTTTATCAACTGTCTCTTCAAAAATCTCTTGCAAAAATTTGGAGTCACCCACAAAGTGACCACACCATACTATCCACAAACAAGTGGCCAAGTTGAAGTTTCAAATCGAGAGATCAAAAGCATTTTGCAAAAGGTGGTCAATGTATCAATGAAAGATTTGTCTCTTAAATTGGATGAAGCACTTTGGGTGTATCGCACGTCCTACAAAACTCCAATAGGTATGTCTCCTTTCAAACTTGTTTATGGAAAATCTTATCATTTACCAGTTGAATTAGAACACAAAGTATATTGGGCCATCAAAACACTCAATTTCGATATGAAAAAACCAGTGAAAAGAGGATTTTAGATTTACATGAATTGGAGGAATTACGCCTTAGTGCATACGAAAATGCAAAATTATACAAGGAGAAAACCAAGTGCTAGCATGACAAGTACATTATCAAGAGAGAGTTTCGTGAGGGAGATGTTGTGTTGTTGTTCAATTCCCGACTTCGCATCTTTCCTAGAAAATTAAAATTCCGACCAAGGTGACAAAAGTTTTTCCTCACGGCGCCATAGAAATTTGGCGCAAAAAAACAGGTACATTCAAGGTCAATGGGCAATGCCTCAAGCACTATTACTATTTGAGTGATCTCGGCGACAAGGAGGCAATTGCCCTCTCCGACCCACCTCTCGCCAATTAGTGAGGCGCCTCCGCTTCACCCTCGCTTCATGTCTGGTAAGTTTCCATGTTTTATTCTATTTACCTTTTCTTGTGTGAATTTAAGCATTGAGGATAATGCTTCATTCAAGCTTGGAGGGTGGAATAGAAGAAAATTGTATCTGCATTTAGGTCATGTTTATTTTTCAAAAAAGAAGAAGCATTTTTAGGCGATAAACTTGTGTGATTGCTAAAGTTAAGGACTTGTTTGAAAAAAAATTGGTTGTGATTTGGATGCCTTTGAAAAATTGGAAATAATCCCATGTTTGATAAAAAAAATTGCATAGGATGAGATGTTTTGAGAATTTGAATAAAATAAAAAATTAGATTTTATTGAAAAAATATTTTGAAACCAAATTATGTCTTTCAAAATAGAAATTTGGGATTTTTAAAATAATAGAAAGATTGAGATATCCATTCGTATAAAAGAATACCTTTGGATGTGTGTATTCATGATATCTTTGCAAAAATAGTTGAAAAATGGTAAAATTGAAATTTTTTGAGAAATAAATTTGGACTTCACTTGCCTATGTTACGGCAACATGACGTACTTATGGTAATGAGTCTTTAACACTCTGCTCTGCTAGTTTACTTGATAAAGTGGCCGAGTTTACATCACAAGTGTGCGCTCGTATCATGAAAGGGCTAAACTAAGAGCATGCAAATGCACTTTTGAATTAAAACAGTTGGGTATGATTAACTATCTATAACTAGTCGGTTTTGTACTAAGGATAAAGAATATAGTGTCATAAAAATAAAAGCAACAAAAGAAAAAAAAAATGAATTTTGTATGATATCAACACACAAGGTCCATAACTTTCTAGCCTAAGTTTGTTCCAAACTTGGGGGGGTTAAAAGAAAAAAAAATCACCACAAAATGAGGGCATAATTTTGACAAAGGAATGAAATATTGATAAATTCAAATGATTACTTTTTGCAAATATTAAAGCATGTTTGAATATAAAATTTGATTTATTGAATTGTGGGGTGAATTATAATTGATCAAGGAAATTCCAAATTATTATCCAAAAGGATTATCGCAGTTTTTAACAATAGCAAGATCATGTAAGTTTTTCGCATTTATGAATTTAAATGGAACTTTGGTGAGTTTAGATACCGGCTCGATGCCTAGGTTTGGATTTTGCTTGAGGACAAGCAAGGTTTAAACTTGGAGAATCTGATAAGCATAAAATAAATATACTTTTGCCTAGGGTTTTGAATCGATAACTTGACCAATTTCTATGCATTTAGGTTAATTTAGAATAATTTAGCTTAGAAATACATCAAGAACCAAGTTACTGCCGTTTGCTTATTTTTATTTGTAGTTTTGGAGCATTTGCAAGCTTTGGAACAATCTCTAGGGCACTTGGTGCAACCGTATTCACTTTGGAAGAAGCCTTGATCGTAAAAGAACAAAACCCGCACACCTCTCAGAAGCGCCAGAAGACAAGCATAGAACTTGGTGCGGCCACCCCTGCCCTCACACCTCATCGGTAGACACCCCAAAAAGTTAGAGGGCTTTTGCGGGTGAAGATGCAGCCTCCCCTGCCTGCACATTCTCCACCCCTGACCAGGCTGCACCCTGGGCCGCACCAGAAAGAATTTTAGTAGATTTTGTGCATTAATTGGGAGATCTTCGCCCGATTCACTTCTAGATTGTGCCTGATTATTTTCCAAGTCACGAATTGATTATAAAAGGCAGGAGGCAGCCATTTTTGGATACCACCATTCTCATCCATCAAACCCTAATAATCTCTTCCATTCATCTTGTCTTTTTCAAGTGAATCAAATTAAATGTGCGAAAGATTGAAGAACTTGGCGGATCTTGAGGGCTTTACAAGGAAGATCTAAAACATAACTTGGGAATTGGTGTACTCAATTTCTCTTGTTATTTTCTTGTTTTACTTGTAGTAGATTTCTTATTTTCTATCATGGATGTTATTATTTTTGTGATTGTATCAATGAGAGGCTAATTTCCTCTCTAAGGACTTAGGTTGTATCATGAACTTGAGTTAGCTTATTTTACTTGGATGTTCTCTTTATAATGATTGTTTTGGCTTAATGTTTGGTTCTATTTTATATTTGTGAATCATGCATGATTGTATTTTGGCAACCAAACCTTGCGGAGGTAGTGACAGTACCTCATATCTGTATGGTTGCGATGGTATAGAAGAAATCCTTTCATTGTACACAAATCACCTTAGGGATAATATATTAAATGGACCAAGTCTAGTCTACCTCGGACTCATAGAACCAAAGGTTCGGTATGGAAAGTTGTGGAAAACCAAATGTACGAGTACTCTGCTATCGGGAGTCTACCAAATACAGTACCTAGTAGTAGGAGTATATGCCTTCAATTAAATAACCCAATTAGGTGATGATAGTCCTAATTAAAAGGTACATTAACATGAAGTTATGAATTACAAAAGGTAGATGTTAGGAGGTAGATATAAGCCAACTTAGTTGGAATCCCCATCAAGACAATGATACTCCAAAAATAAATAGAATGACCAAGTGATTGTAGACCAAAACCCTTTAGACCTTGTTACCTTAATTTTCAAAACCCTTTTTATTTGCATTTAATTTAGTTCTTGTTACTATTATACTTAATGCACCTCTAATTGCTCAAAAACTGAAATTAAATTACAATTGAAAGTAAATATATGAGTTTAGAGAAATTTGACATGCGGGATGTTAATGGAGTTCGGCAAAACAGAGGCCTACGTCTCCGGGGCTTCGCAACCTTGAGTGGTGCGCCTTTCTATTACCCAATATGAAAAGATTACAACTTGTGAATCGTTGAGCCCTTACACACCAAGCGGAAAGTCAAACGACCAACTCAAAAAGATAAGAACAAGGTCTCGATTGTCTAGATAATCAAGAGAAACACTCAATAGATTACTCTAACCTAATCTAGATTAAGATTAGTGAAGTAGGTTTGAGGTTGCTTGAGGATTTTAAAGTTTTAAGCTCTCACAACAATGGAGTAGGCTAAGCTCTCAGAAAATTGCCTTTGAAATGATTAGGGTCGGTTGAGATAGAATGAGAAGAAAGCTCAATTAACTATTTATAGAGTCAGCTCAAAAATGAGCTAATTGGGCTAAAGTGTTACAATGTTTTTATGAAAACATTACAACATTTTCCTTTTGCGATTTTTAGGTTTTCAATTTCCTGACAACTCAGCTTAAATGCTCAAAAACGTTACATAATGTTTTGTTATGTAAAATCTTGATCAAAATAGGAATTGTTTGAAGCTCAGATTTAATTAAAACGTTACAACGTTTAAGTTGTTCTGAACATCTGTGCTTCAGCTGTTTTGACAATCCTAAATCATTACAATGTTTTGTAAAAACGTTACAATGTTTTAAGTTGTTTATGAGTTTTAATCAAGTTTTTACTTTAGTGTTTTTGAACGAATTAAAACGTTACAATGTTTTACTTCTGTAAAAACAGCCTCAAACTTATTTTACCAAACTTATGATTTTACAATTCGTATTCTTAATAAAAGTTTTCGTGATTTCTTCAGTCCAAGTATATTATATTGCAATTCCAACTCTTCTTGGACCTACAATATATTAAAATAGAAGAAATCGTAAAATTCAATAATTGTATGTTTTTACAAATTAGTCAAATAGACGTAAAAGATTATTATACGAATAACAATTACAACCAACTATTTTGGGTATTGAACCCAAAATTAGTTTACTTTGCAACACCCCCCCCCCCACCACCCCATTTACTTATTTGCACTAATTTAGATTTAATCTAGTTTAAATATAAAATACAATTGCCTTAGTGTTAGATCGATACCTCATTTACTACAAAGATAGATTGTGCACCTTCAATTCAATCTTCTTTGCATATTTAGGTTTTACAAATTTAAAGTGAAAAAGTGTACTGATTTGACAAATAATAATACCAAAAATACGCAACACTTGATATCCACACTTTATTTTTAAGTAGTTGCATTAAAACTATAGATCATGTTTATCTTTTTTGCACTTGTTCACTCAAAAGTATAGAACAAATTTTAGTATAGCAAGCTATACCTTTTAACCTAGACTACATTGTGACTCATACTGCAAGTATACAATCCTATCGATGGTATGGTCAGGTATCAATCAAGAGGACGGTTCAAGTATTTAACTAGATTTCACTTAGATAATTAAAAACTAGAAGTTGGAGAAGGTTGATTTGGGGTGTTTAATTTCCTAAATTCAATAATAGTAATTAAAATGACAGAAAGTAAATTTAGTTGGTTTTAATCAATGATAAAAGACATTTCCAGGGTTTCTGATTCAACTCTGCCTCTCAGTACTTGACATGGGCCGCGTACTCTCATACGCAGTCCATGTGGCCCTCGAGTTAATATAGCAGCTGTCTATTTCTATGTTGTTCCTTTGTGTAGGGTTCTATTGACCGTACCTGATGATCCTAAACCTCAACTCTCGTTTGTTGGCTTAATAAACTCGATAACAAAATTGCAATTTTTGCCCTCTTAGGTTTTTAAACCTCAACTCTCGTTTATTGGTATTCTACCGAAGTTACTTGTCTGGTTTACTAACGGTATCCACCATCTCTCGACGCATGAAAAGTTCACCTCTCGGCTACTAATTGGTCTCACCTCTCAGCTCACAAACCTACCTCCTATACTTAGTTTAGTTGAGAGAAAGATCAAGGCCAAAGTACAAGAAAGATGCTTCAGTTCATCTAACAGTAAACCAAGAATAATCCAAACAATTTCAACTAAGCAATCAAAATACTACTCAAACAAGTAAACACAAATATCAAAACAGATTCAAACAACTTGCATATAAAACAAAGTATTCGACTACATCATAACCCTAGAAACTAAAAGATCTACTCTAACATGATTGAAAAATAAATAAAAAAGTAAAGATAAGAGAGTTCATGACAAATCTCAAAAAATGAAGAAGAACCATTGCAAAACTCGCGTTTTCCTCCTATCTTGTTCTTCTCTAAGCCAAGCCATCTTCTCCAAACCCTAGAAATGTTCCTTAGCTCCAGAATGAGGTCTCTGGTGCAAGAAATCCTGTTTATAAGCTTTTCTGGCCGACCTTCTTTCAATTAGCCTTATTTCCAAATTCTGAATATGTTTCAGGAAATGTTTGACACGGCCCGCAATCCCGTGTCTTTGGCTCAGATTGTAGATCTTCTCACAAGCTTTCCGAAAAGTGGTCATACACTCAAAATGGAGTTACAAGTCAAAAGTTATAACTGTTTTAAGTTAAGGTATTGAAATTTCAGCATCGTATACAGGTCGCGTCAGTGGTCGGGTCAGGGTGTGATATGGCCCGCATCAGATATGACGCGGCTCGTATAAAGACCTTAAAATTCCACATTCTTTCCTGATTTCACCCGTATTATGCAAAATAAGAATAAAAGAGCAGCAGTACCACCTTTTATTGATATTCAATGAAATAGACACAATTTGGTAGTTTCAGACACAGGTTTTGGTATAAAATTTGGTCGGAACATAGATCAAATAACGAGATATTAGCACTGTAGGTAGAAATTGCATAAATCTTGCAAAACCTCAATTTACTGTATTCTAAGAGTAACGTAATTATTCTAATAATAAATAAATATATATATATATATTTATTTATTTATTATTAGAATATTTGGTTATTAGATTGTCTTCTTCTCGTAGAAGACAGTATATTATTATATAGACATACATATGCATTGGTGAGAGCTAAGCAGAGGCCGAGTGACTTCGTTTCATCTTGTAGTATAGGATCCGGGACAGCCCGACAGCCATTGATAAGGGACAGAACGTAGTCTTGTAGTATAGGAAAGTTTATACTTACATTATATGTATAAACTTTGATTATATTTATTTTTCGATCATTTTACCATTATGTGTGGGCCGGACTCGAGCCCTGTGGCACGAAATAATTCGGGAGTGATTCTCCCCTACATTAGGAGCTACATTGCCTAGAGCGAAATTCCAAAGGCTGGACTCGAGTCTTGAGGACTTGTGATGTGGTGCATAATGCCGGACTCAAGCCTTGATGCATAAGGTCGGACTCGTGCCCTTGATCCTATTGGTTTAGCTAGACAGTAGAGTTGTCTCTTGCTCATGAAGGATGAGATTAACTTATTTTACGACTTGCATTGTATGATTTCTCCTATTTTATATGTTTGATTGAAGAATCATTTAGGCGAGATAAAACACGAAATTTAAGATATAACCATATGCTAGTGTGCTATTATCTTGTGGGCAATGCTTGATGTCATTTAAGCAATGTGTATCATTGTGCCTCTGATCAAAGTACTTGGATTATATCGTATCGGGTCTTCTGATCCTATTAGCATGGCACGGGGTGATTTACTTATTCTGTAGTATTATTATATTTGTACACATAGTGCTTTGGTATTGGACTCTACTTTGATTATTATCCGCCATTGTATTTTTATTTTGAGTTTATTCCGCATGTTGGCATATTAGAATAACTACATCATGGCATTGATTAAAAGTGTTTTTTTTATTAGATATTGAGATAGATTCATACATGTGCATATTTAATTATAATCATAGCTGTACGCAAATTATAAATAAAAGTGCTTTAACCATGGAGGATCCCTAAGGGGATAATTCTGAGTTACATACTTGGTGTCAATCACCCATAAGTTGTTTTGTGGGTTTTAGGTATAGAGTCTGGTGATCCATAGTAGGAGATGTCAAGAGTGTTCTCGATGGCCATGCAGCTTTATTAGCTAGGGTTAGATTTTATTTAGGTCCACGAGTCCCGTATTTGTTGTTTTATTATATATAGGCTCGATAGATCATGTATCCTAATGTTATCAGAACCGGACCAAACTGTTGGTTAAACCCAAAAAACCCGAAACCGGTCACTTGTCTGATTCGATTCTATTTATAGACCGTTTAAGCAACTTGATCGCTTAAAACCTATTTAACCGGTCGGATTTTTATAAAACAACTTTTACAAAACATGCAGATTTTGCTCATTTTTCTAAGTTCATTCATTTTTCTTGCATTTTCTTCTCTCACTAATTTGGAAAGAACTTACAATTTGGCACTCCTTTCCCCTTTTTCCTTTAATTTCCTCTCTGGTTCCAATTTAAATTTCTCTTTCAATCTTTTTTTTGTTATCTATTCTCATGTATTGCATGGTGGCTCAATCAAGACTTGACTTGGGTTGAAACGAAATCACAAAAGAATCACCAAGATCAATTACTATAATTAGTCTCATGTAATCATTAAATTCGAATTTGTAAAACATTTGAAAGGCTTGAAGTTTTGAGTTGATTTTTTTTAATAAATCAGTGCATTTAAGGTGTTTGACGAAATGCTCAAACCAAAGTAAAATTTTAGATGAGAGCAGTAGAGTTACAAATATTGAAGAAGTAAATTAAAACTAAATGCAACCCTATGTTTGATGACTCTTCGGTGGCCATGGTGATTGAGTTTCAATATTTCTCTAAACTTTAAATCATAATAGCCAAGTGATGGGTAGGGTGCCATGTCAAAGGAAGAGCTAGGTAAGCTATCTCATCTATTGCCATGATACTAGTCATAGCTGGTACACACCTAGTTCCAATGAAATCTTTCTGTGCTCAAATGACCTATAATCATGAGTCCTCACTTCTTTATGACGTTTAAGATCTCTCTTTAAACATGTGTATTGTACTTGGAAAATATTGAATTGATCAATGTATCTCTAAATAAAGACCTATAGTTTAGTAAAAGATGTATATATCTCTCTTCAAATATAATCACATGTTCTTGTCATGTATGGGCTCTTTGCCTTTTGTCAAGAAAAAAATATTGGCTTGTATATACTTTTTATTTCAATTTAGGTTTCATTCTTGATTGCTGGAATCGGTAAAGTACTTTAGCTATTGATATTGGATCTGTTATTTGATATATGAGAACCTTTATGTAAACTTTCTGAATTTAGAATGTTCATTTTGTAAAATTGTCATTCTTTCTTGTAAGAACCTGGACATAAAATTATAAGTTGTGATTGTTTTATAAAAAAATCAGTAATTGAACCGGTTGAACCACTGGTCCAACTAGTGAACCGTTGACCCGAAGTTTTACCGAGTCAATGTCTAGTCCGGTTCTGATAACATTGATGTATCCCCTTCACTAGATTATATTATTTTGGATATGACATGGACTGGATTGTACTATATGTATGTTTATTTATTTTCTATGTGACTGATGCTTGATATTTTATATTTCGCTTCTGTTGTTCATTATTTTGTTTATTTTTAGCCTTGCGTGTTTATTGATTAATAAATATGAGGCAAGGCTGATCACACCTTCATCCAGTATTCCTAGTTTGGAGTGTGATACAAAGTACCCAACTTTGTTTTCATGTATTGTTTGTGTAGCTCTTTTAGAGCACAAAGAGACACATAGTAAACAATATTTTTAAAAAATTGAAGTATTGCAAGTGTGAAGAAGATGAAACTTTTCTCTTGAAAGTTGTGCCTACAAGAAGAATTTAGACAACAACAAACTAAGTGATTCTAAAGTTATATAAAAAAGTATTTGAGAATAGAGCCAAAGATATGTGCTGATAGTGCGTTAATTTCATTGAATTCATTTTCAATTACGAGACATATTTTGCTCCGCACTTCATAAAGATTGCCGGTTGAAACTTATAAATACATCTTAAGTTTGGCACGTGCTGATTCTACTCGTGAAGACGCATAGTTGCCGAAGTACAAGTATTCATCAGTCCATGTACCGACAAACTTCTCTTTCAATGGTAGCCCCACATTTTCAATATACCTCAATGCTTTCTTTTTCTCCACACAACTTGATTCAAATTCTTTCCATTGTTCATTATATTCAAGCTCAATTGAAGAATACACTACTTTTTTTTCCAAGAACTCAGAAAACCTACCCAAATCTCCTCGGTTTTAAAATATTTTTTACACATTGTCAGTATGTTTTTCTCTATATACCACACGTGGAGTAAATGTTTGCACTCTGGAAAAATATTTTTAATTACATTTATTAATGCAAACTCTCTGTCAGTTATGATAACACAATGTTGTTTCTAACCCATAATGTTACTAAACCTTTTTAATGCCTATATGTAACCACTAGTGGAAAAACTAGAATCAGGATCCGTCTATCTGGATCGGGTGTACTAACCAACCGATACTAATAGCTATCTGGATCGGTTTTAACACTAAAACTGATACTAAAAACTAATAAAATCATAGGTCATGCACTATCAAAATCAGTTCCTAGCTTAGAACCGATTCTGATAGTATTAGGAACGGTTCTAAGCTAGGAACCGATCTTGATTATTAAGAGGATTGGTTCTAAGCTAGGAACCGATCTTGATTATTAAGTATCAGGATCGGTTCTAAGCTAGGAACTGATCTTGATAGTATCAGGATCGATTCTATGCTAAGAACCGATCCTGATAGTTCATTTAAAGGCATTGCTAAATCCGATTCATTACATAATTGCCTTTCTTTTATATCCTCAGACCTCGCCTCCATTACTTAGCGCAGCAGCTAGCTTACTGGACATTAATCAACTATCTCTCTTCTTTTCTCAGGTTCATTAATTGATCGATCATCTTTTTTCTCAAGTTTGATGTTAGATGGAGCACCATCTATTAGGATTTCATTTTATAGACCCTAAATCTCTCTTTTAGGTTTTTATATATTTTCTATTTCAAGTTTGGGTATATATGTGGAGATTAGCAAATTAATTGTGGGATATATAAGCTTTTGATATAACTATATTTCCATGTGCATGCTATATATGAGCTTTTCATATATACCCATCTAAACCCTAAACCCTAGTATCCTAGCTAGCATATATGCATCATATATATGTTATTTATATATATATATACATCCCTTAATTATGTTTTGATGATTTAATTTTGTAGTTTGGCTATTATTGAGAGATTTGGTGCAGCGATTTTTATCTCACTCGGTACGGCATCTAAAAAAGTTGTAAGTAAAACATAAAACTCAGGTTTAATTAGTTTAATTTGTGCATGAATGTGTATTTTGATAGCTAGACTAAATAGATTTATATTAAGTATGTAGCTAGAGTATTGTCTTATGAGCCACAACCGAATGATTAATGCCTTTAGGTTATGATACCCATTCAAAATTAATCCATTAGGGATTAATTTTGAATAGTCCCCGTTTTGGGACTGCTCTTTGAATACTTTGTCTCAATTAGGATATGACCACGTGTTAGTCGTGTTTTAGTATTTAAGAAAATTTCTGCAGCATTTCTCCTTATTAGTTCCCCAAATACTCGAGGAACTAAGGGGAAATGCTCCCGAAATTTTCTTAAATAATAAAACACGACTAACACGTAGTCACTACTGAGACGAAGTATTCAAAAAGTGGGATATGATGGTAACCAGGCCCCATGTAAGCCCTATTGTGAGTAGAATTTAGTACCCCAAGCTTGTTCTAAATTAATTGTGTTCTACTATAATTGCAGATGGACCGTAGTTGGATGTACGAAACATCATGTCTATCGGATGAATATGCGGCAGGTGTCGAGGAATTTATCAGAGTTGATATGGAAGATATGGCGAATAAGGGGAGTACAATGATGTTGTGTCCTTGTCGTGATTGTAACAATGGTAAAAAAATTTCCAACTCTAACCAAGTGAGGAACCATTTAATCCGTCGTGGATTCAAGCAAGGATATAAGTGTTGGATATGGCATGGTGAGAGTTTTCCAACCGACATAGGTACTGGTACTGAGCATCAGGAATACCATACATTTGGAGATGAGGGGAATAACCTACGGGGATTGAAAACCGATGTAGGTACTCGTGCTAAGCAACAGGAGTATCATACCGAAGAAAATGATGATATAGTAGTAGATAAATGTGATAATTTTGATCAAATGTTACGTGATATAGAAGAGGATTTTGATAATGATAAGCAGTATTGTTTGTTTGAGAATTTGTATAAAGATTATAATAAGGAATTGTATCCTGGTTATTCTAAATTTTTAAAATTGAAAGGTGTATTAAAATTGTATAACATTAAAGCATCTAATGGTTGGAATGATAAAAGTTTTACTGAGTTATTACAAACTTTAAAAGAAATGCTTCCGGATGGGAACGAGATACCACCCAATGTTTACGAAGCGAAGAAAATATTATGCCCAGTGGATTTGGAAGTTCAAAGAATACACGCGTGCCCAAATATTGTGTATTATATCGAAATGAGTATGGAGACCTTCACGAGTGTCCAAAATGTGGTGCATCACATTACAAACCAAAGCAGAGAGCCAGTGATAAAAGTGATGATTGTAAATCAAATAAAGGACCTCCTGCAAAAGCATTGTGGTACCTCCCCGTAAAACCGAGATTCAAACATTTGTTCTCAAATGCTAAAAATGCGAAATTAGTGCGTTGGCATGCCGATAACGGGAAAAAAGACGGAAAATTACGGCACCCCGCTGATTCTCCTCAGTGGAGGAATATTGACAGAGAGTTTTCCGAATTCGGACGTGACCCTAGAAATCTAAAGCTTAGGCTGAGTGCAGATGGAATAAATCCTCACAGTAGCATGAGCAGCAAGCATAGCAGTTGGTCGGTTCTATTGTGCATTTATAATCTTCCGCCTTGGTTATGTATGAAGCGCAGATACATCATGTTGACCTTGCTCACATCAGGACCCAAACAGCCCGGGAACGACATAGATGTGTATCTAGCACCATTGATTGAGGATTTAAATGAATTATGACACCCCAGAGTGCAAATACTTGATGCATACAGTAAGGAGTGTTACACTTAGGGGCACCTCTAATTGCTCAAAAATTGAAATTAAATAGATGAGTTTAGAGAAATTTGACACGCGGGATGTTAATGGAGTTTGGCAAAACAAAGGCCTACGTCTCCGGGGCTTCGCAACCTTGAGTGGTGCTCCTTTCTATTACCCAATACGAAATGATTACAACTTGTGAACTGTTGAGGACTTACAAACCAAGCGGGAAGTCAAACGGCCAACTCAAAGAGATGAGAACAAGGTCTCAATTGTCTAGAACACAAGAGAAACACTCAATTGATTACTCTAACCTAATCTCGATCAAGATTAGTGAAGTAGGTTTGAGGTTGCTTGAGGGATTTTGAATATTAAGCTCTCACAACAATGGAGTAGGCTAAGCTCTCAGAAAATCGCTTTTAAAATGATTAGGGTCGGCTAAGATAATGTGGAAGAGATCACATCACTCTATTTATAGTGTCAGCTCAAAAATGAGCTGTTTGCAATAAAACGTTACCAACGTTTTATAAAACGTTACAACATTTTATTGAAATGCGATTTTAGGATTTTAATCTTCTGACAGCTTAGCAAAACGTTACAACGTTTTAACCTGTACAAACTTGATCAAAAATAGAAGTTATTTGAAGTTTAAATCTACTTGAAACGTTACAACGATTTATAAACGTTACAACATTTTATAAACGTTACAACGTTATATAAACGTTACCATGTTTCATTGTTGGTACAGTACAGCTAGGGTTTAGTCTGTAGCTGTTAAACGTTACAACGTTTGTATAGCGTTATGATGATTTTAAAATGTCACAACGTTTGTATAACGTTATAACGCTGCAACAATGTTTATTCTTTTGATCAGTTTATTGTTTCAGACCATGTAAAAACGTTACAACGTTTTGAAAAACGTTCATAACGTTTTATCCCATTTTAATCAACCTCACACATACTTTACCAAGTTTCTGATTTTACAACTTATATTCTTGATAAAGGTCTTCGTGATTTCTTCAGTCCAAGCATGTTATACTGCAGTTCTTACTCTTCTTGGACCTATCATAGCTTCAAAATAGAAAAAATCATAAAATTCAATAATTGTATGCTTTTGCAAATTAGTCAAATAGACGTAAAAGATTATTGTACGAACAACATCTCCCCCTTTTGGCGATTTGCAAAAACATACAATGTGAATAAGTGCATAAATCAAAAATTTTCAGAAATTAGTCTATGAAATCGACGAAAGGGTGATCAATTAGCACTAATTTAAAGTGCTCCCCCTCAAATTATGCACTCCCGCTCAATTTAGCAATATAACAACAATGACTTACAAACAAAATAAGATTGAGGGCATGACTCTAACATGCAAGATAATTCAATTTCATTTCACCACATCAAATTATGCAAATCAATGTTTTAATTCATGCAATCCAAGCAATTCAATTACCACTTGTCTAGGCTCCAAGATATCCAATTTTGCAATTTTGCAATATAGCCCTTAACAAGTTAGCAAATCATACACCATATTTAAAACATCCACATCTACATCTACATCTCATACATATCCACACCAAATTCCAAATATCATAATTCAAACAATTCAACTAAATTAAACCATTTCAAAATAACATTTCACCAATTCAACAAATTTCAACAATTCAACTAACTTAACCAAATTAAAACAAATCAACAATTCAAATTAAATATGCAACAAAACAATTCATGCAATCAACAAAACAATTAACTTAGCAAGTTTTTAGTTTTTGAAATTGTGCGGTCTAATCGTCATTCATGGGGTCGTTTGGTGCGTCGGCCACTTCTTCTTCTTCATCACCTTCCTCTACATTCTCCTCTTCGTCATCTTTTAGGTCCTCCTCCTCAACTAGATTCTCACGTGCTCGTGCCGGGCTTCCCGAGGGACCATATTGCTTGATAAAACGATTCGAGAGACTGGATTGTGCTTTATCAAGCACATTGAGAGCTCGCGCATGTGCTCGCAGTTGTTTCCTTATCTTCATTTGCCCCTTTTTTTCAGATTATCGAGCCTCGTTTGAGTTGCTTGATGATTTTATTGAATCGCAAGACTTTGAATATGCATTTGTTGGCATAACCACAACATTTGTGCTTCCTGGCCTTGTGGAGGAACAAATTCACCCGCTTGTGGCATGTATTGTGGTTGAGGTTGAGCCGGGACCTCTTCTTCTTCTTCCGGGTTCCAATATTGATTGGGTAAGGCTTCCGAATGGTTTATCCACGTGTTGATATCTCTTGCATCCGGTTCGTAGTGCCTCAGACCTGAGGATGAATGACCATAAACCCACCCGATTTTGATTAGGTGATCAACCAAATTGGTCGGGAAGGAGACCTCTGCTTCTTCAGGTATTTGAATACCATTGAGGCGAATGATTTTGTGAATGAGATGGGCATAGGGCAGAGAGTGGACCGTGGTTGAAAATGCACCACTTATGTGACGAAGAAAGATGTAGGGTATGTTGATCGTCTTTCCATCCAATAGAATAAGGTGACGAAGAAAGTACATGGGTCCCCACTCAAGATTGGTTTTGATTGTGACTTTGGGCATGAGAATGTTGCTGATGAAGAGAAAGAGTAACCGATGTAGGGATGGAAGGTGAGAAACATAGATTTTTGCTCCGGCTATGTTGTTTCGGTCAAACCATTTCTTATACTCACTTGAGGTAACATCGGCATAAAGAGGCCAACTCCTCAAGGGATAAGTTTCCTCCCCGTCATTTTCAACCCCAAGCCATTGAGCCACATTACCCAGAGAAAGTGCAATTTCTTGCCCGCCAACCCAAGAAGTGATAATGAAGGGTTCATCTTGAATTTTGATGTTTGCATAGAATGTGCGGGTTAGAAGATGGGTGTATGGTTCATTACAAGTCACAATAGGTTCCCAACCCCAATGATTCACATATTCAATTATCTTGTCATCTTCGGGTTGAGAGAAGGTAACCGTTGATTTGTCAAATTGGTAGCATTCGGTTATTTTCCTATTCATGAAAGATCCTACATAATTCTCATAGGCAACAATATCCCGAAAGAGGTACCTATTTGACCGATGAATTGTCCAGTTCGGTTCTATGTTTCCCCCACTTCCTTGAGCACCCTCCGGGTCTACACGAGATCTTTTCTTACCACCCTTAGGAATAGTACGGAGTTTTGAAGCCATTAGATTAGGTTTAAAGTGAAAGTTTACCGATTAAAGTGAGAAGTGTGAAACCGAGAACAGGAGAACCCAAGAAGTGTTGTGATGAAGCCGGATCGTCAATCCAACGGTCAGATCGCCGGATTTGCGCCTAGGGTTTTGGCTAGGGTTTTGGATAAGGGAGAGAAGAGAGAAAGAATGAAGATTTGAGAGAGAGATTCGGGTAGAGAAAGAAGTGGAGAGGAGAATAGTGTGTTTTGATCGTGGAAAGATGAGTTGTGGTGGCCGGAATAGGTAGAGAGAGAGAGAGAGAAAGAGAGAATGAAGGAAGAAGGGGTGGAAATGATAAGGAAGGGACGGGTCCGGATCCAATATAACCCTTTTCGCTATAAAACATTACCAACGTTTGTCAATCGTTACCAACGTTTGTTCAAAATACTGTGTTTTTAGCTAAAACGTTATGACGTTTTTGGAACGTTTGTGTAACGTTTTTGTGAAGCCTTCGGACTTTTAAAGTCTGGAAAAACGTTACCAACATTTTGAAATCGTTACAACGTTTTCATTTGTAATTTTTTCAGTTTTGATCCCTTGTTAGATAATCGTTGTAACGCTTCACAAACGTTACCAACGTTTTGACTGGAACTTTTACAATGTTAGTCCTTGTCAGATAAACGTTGCAACGTTTCACAAACGTTGTGCAACGTTTTTGTGAAGCCTTCGGACTTTTGAAGTTACCTAAAACATTACCAACGTTTATGTAGTATAATTCATCTCAGAATTTTGGCTAAATATTGGATGAAAAATGTTACAACGGTTTCAAATCGTTATGTAACGTTTTTATTGTTCTTTCGGACTTTTGGATATTCTCAAAGCGTTACAAACGGTTTCAAAAACGTTATAACGTTTTGTTCCTGCAGACAGTCTTTAAATAAACTATTTTGATTGCAATTAATTATGTTGAAATAAGCTAAGAGTATGTCTAATCTCTAAGTTCAAGCATGCCTAATTTAAATCTTAATTCATTGTGTTGTTGAGTATTTAGGGGTTTGTGAATATATCGGCAATTTGTTCTTTGGTGTCGATGTGTATGAGTTCAATTTCACCTTTTTCTATGTGATCCCTTATGAAATGATGCCTTATCTCTATGTGCTTGGTTCTAGAATGAAGGACCGGATTTTTGGATATCAAAATGGCACTAGGATTGTCACACATAATTGGTACGTTGCGGAAGCGAATTTCATAATCATTTAGAGATTGGATCATCCAAAGAATTTGTGTGCAACAACTACCGGCCGCTATATACTCGGCTTCCGTTGTGGAAAGAGCAACCGAGGTTTGTTTGCGACTTGACCAAGATACAAGTGAACCACCAAGAAATTGGCATGTACCATTTGTGTTTTTTCTATCCATACGGTCCCTGGCAAAATCGGCATCGGCATATCCTATCAAGTTTAAATCCGATTGTTTGCCATACCATAATCCCAAATTTAAACTACCCTTTACATATTTAAGAATTCTTTTAACGGCTTTCAAGTGTAATTCTTTGGGATTTGCTTGATACCTATCACATAGACATACCGCAAACATTATATCGGGTCTACTAGCGGTTAAATAGAGTAGGCTACCTATCATAGCTCAGTATTGAGTGATGTCCACCGATGTGTCATTTGGATCCGAGTCAAGATTAGCATTCGTAGCCAT